>NKZP01001066.1:0-143217 GCA_002370765.1 Metschnikowia similis
AAGATCGTCGAAGACTCAAGGATCCACGCCTTTTTGGAAACTTCCGTGACCATCACCGACATTTGCCAAAAGCACAATATGGTCACGTGGTGTATTCTGGTTGTCCTGGCAACCAAGCATGCGCAGTGGCGAAGCACGGCGCGCTCAGTCTTTGGTTGTCAAGATGCCAGTGTTAAGCTGCCAATTAACGGCGGTACCACACAAGGCTTCTTTTATGCAGGTGGGTTGAGCTTCGAACCAACAAGACAGAATGATACACACCGGTGCGCCAACAAACCACGCAGTACAAAAATCGTGGTAGTGATTTAGGTTTGGCTCGTTACTTTTCGCACTGGATTCTCGGGAGATGTTTTTCTTTCCGCTGGAGATGCCATCTTCAATCCGAGCCGGCTCTACTGATTGCTTGCCGAAATTACTGGTAGCATGAATCACGTGACCAATCCTTTATGATTCTGAATGAATTAACCATTTTCCATCAAACTAAAACAATCGCGATTCTGGTTTCACCCAGAACGCAACCAAGATTGGTTCGAAAGATGCCTTTTGTCGCGGTCTGAATGATTTCACACTAGCTTGAATCCTTTTGGAAGACTGTATCTAAGATTAAGCAGTGAACCCTCAATTCATAGGGGACTTTCCTCACTTATACATCTGGAGAGATTCCTGTAAAAAGAGCATCGGGGATGCTGAGCCACGATCCTCTGCCTCATATTCTGTCTTTTTCAGTAAAGATTCCATTTTTTTTGAACCATGTCTGGGCGTGTGGCGCAGTTGGTAGCGCGTCTCCCTTGCAAGGAGAAGGTCATTGGTTCGAATCCTATCTCGTCCATTTTTTTCCGCCTTGGTGTTCCAATCCTCCGGTACACCCCTAATGTCTACCGCTATATTTCAGCCTGGGATACAAGCATTCGCACTTGAATTTGTGAGGTCAACTAGGACGCGTCAAATTAGTATCTACAAAGTATGAACCGGTTCGCATCTTTTGTGTTAGCGTCCCGGTTAACTGTTTCCGGCCTCACGAGGGATACCCCACAGAAGGTTCGAGTCATCCGACCACTTCCTCTCCCTTGAACCATGTATTAGGGTCCACATCGCGCACTGATCTGAGACATCTGAGACATCTGAGACATCTGAGACATCTGAGACATCTGAGACATTTGAGACATCTGAGACATCTGAGACACCCGAGGGACATATTGTGGATGGTTGTTGTCTCTGATAATGTCTCAATACACTCTTATAGCTGCCTCAAACTTGTCTCAGACTTGTCTCAGGCCTGTCGCAGCCAAGGTGGTTGATTGGTTGAGGCTTGCATTCATCTTGCTCCATGGTTATCTTATGATTATCATAAGAATCAAATGATTGTCATGTGATTGATGGTGCCTTGTATTATGATCTTGGAGTGTCTGTTGCCCATGCTTTGGATAGACTGCTAGATCAAGAAAACCGTGTCATCAAATGCCCCGCTGCACTGGGCTTGAGTAAATTCGGCCCATGCCACACCCTACATTGGCCCTGGATTGCATGGTACCATTTTGGCGTTTTTGCATCGGTTGCATTGGTTGAATTTGCATGGTTGAATTTTGCATCGTTGAATTTTGCATGGTTGCATTTTGCATGGTGGAATTTTCATGGTTGCATTTTGCATGGTGGAATTTTCATGGTGGAATTTTGCTTGCATTGGCTTGGCTTGATCAACATGCTAGAACTCAGAATAGCTGCTTGAAAAGTTCATGGGCTGGACCCCGCTACAGCGGCTCCTCCAGCTTGGCACCGGCTGCGGCCTTGGCATCCTCCAACTCGTCCAACAATTGGCGGATGTATGTCGATGCCAACTCCACGGTGGTGGCCTTGGACGGAATGGACACCCGCTCGCGGATGTGGCGGGGAATCAACCCCAGGAGCTCGTGCACCGCCTGGTTCATGCGGTTGCGCCGGCCCTGCTCCGCCAACTTGTGCGACGTCTTCTTCCCCCCGGGCCGGTCCCGCCCGCCGTACTCGTCGTTCTGAGGATCGATCACCGGCAGAGTTTCCGACAGCGACGTGATGTAGCGGTGCTTGAGGTCGGTGCACTCGCTGCGCTCGTCGTCCTGATACTGCTCGCGAGGAACAATGTGCTGGTCAGCCAACCGGTTCATGGTGAAGCTCATGAGGCCGGGCCCAAAGCTCTTGGCGCTTGCACTGGCGCCGGCTGCGCCCAAAAAAGGCAAATTCGTGTTCAGGCCTGTGCCGAGCCCGGTGCCGAGCCCGGTGCCGGTGCTAGCCGCACCAATTACCATCTTCTTCCCTTGCGGCGGGAGCATGGGCGTGGACTCGCCGCTGCGGGCGTGGGGCGTTTCATGGGACGACGCCGGAAGGGGCTCGAACGACGGCGGCACCTTTCGAAGCGACGGCGACCGCTTAGGCTTGGCCACGTTAGTGGCCTGCATGTTGGGCGTCAGGAGCGGCGTGCGCCGCTTGGCCGGCGTGCCGGAGGTGTAGTCGCCGTTGAACGTGGACAGCGAACGGCGCCTCTCTGCCGACGTCACCGACGTCACCGACGTCACCGACGCCGCCGACGCCGCCGAAGAGTGCTGCCCCGCCTGCTGCGCCTTGAGGGCGGGGCTGGTGAGAGGCTCAAACTCGTGGAGGTTGCTGGCGTACACTTGGCCTCCATGGCAACGCATATCCGAGGGCGTTCCCGCCGGCGACACGAGCGGCGTGCCTTTGTGCCGCGTGCGCTGTTTCTGTTTCTGCAAGAGATGCTCCTGGTTGAACGACTTCTGGTCTTGACTGGGGAGAATAGGCGACTGCACCATTGCCGCCTGCAGACTGCGCATGTGGGCCTGGCTCGGGACAGAAGTGTTCCTGGGGCCGAGGCCGGGCGTGTTCTGGGGGAACTCCGAGGGCGGGAACGCGTTCGTCCCATGCCGTAAGCCTGCGGGGTTGATGAAGTCGATGCTTTCCATGTACGTCAAGTCCTGGAGCGCGTCCAACTTGTCCATGTGCGCCGTACCGGGACTGGCCAATTTGTCCCTGTGGTCCAACTTTTCCACCTGGTCCAAATTTCTCACGTGGCCCATCGTGTCCATGTGGCCGGGCTCCAAATGATCGGGCTCCAAATGATCGGCCTCCAAATCGGCTTCCAAGCTGTGGCGGCCATAGAGACTGGGCTCGAGCTGATGTAGGTAGAATTGATCGTACGCCATCTTGGTGGATTGTTCTTGGCTGGCAGTAGTGCCTTGCACACTGGCATTGCCGAGGCTGGGCCCATGGAAATCGCTCGCGCTCCTCGCGCCGAGTTTAAAGGCGGACGGGTCAAAACCGCTCTGATCGAACCCGGCGTCGAACGTGCTCTCGAAGCCGTTGTGATGGTTTGTACCATCATTGCCGGGGTTGGCGTGTCCACTGCCGAAATTCATGTGTCCACTGCCTAGGCTAGCCTGATGACCACCGAGGCTGGCCTGATGACTACCGAGGTTGTGTCCACCGCCCTGGTTGTGTCCACCGCCCTGGTTGGGTCCACCGCCCTGATCGGGTCCACCGCCCTGATCGTGTTCACCGCCCTGATCGTATCCACTGTCAAGGGTGCGGCCCTGGTTAGCATCGTCGTCATACTTGCGGTGGCTCTGTCCACCCATGGTATCCCGACCCTGGCCCTGTCCACCCATGGTATCCCGACCCTGGCCGCTGGTCTGGTTGGGTCTTCTCTGTCCTAGCGTCTGCAGCTTCAAGCTCATCAAAGGATGACGCACCGGTATAGTCACTGACTCGGGCTGTAAGTCTTGTTTGTGGCCTTGGCTTAAATATCTGTACTGGCGGCACTGGCTACCTGGCGGCACTGGCTACCTGGCTGCACTTCCTTGACCACTGTCCTCGCTGAATCGGGACTCCTGATTTAGACTTGGCTGACACTTGGATAGAGACTTTCAATGGCTCAATGACTCGCACACGTTTGGTCCGAGGTCAGCTGACTGCGTGGGGTAGAAGTGGCGATGTTTCAAGTGGCGGGTTTTCTGGCCTCGTTGAACAGACTGGTCAATCTGCCGACCTCTGTTTAGTCTGGAGTTTAACGGGGCGTGCATGGAGGGCTCCGCACCTTCGATGCAGGTGCAACAGTTGGCTCTGCCACGCCCGAAGCGGAGCTTGAGCGGTATCGGGGTTAGGCTTCAAAGGAGGGGGATTGGTAGAAAGAATGGCGGAGCTCCTCTGGGTCTTCTCATGGGGACCTGGCGGCACATGGGCCGGCGGCACCGTTACCGAGCTTCTCGCCATAAGGGGGCGCTGTCACGTGCTGCGCCAACCGGCTCCCATGGGGTCCTGAAGGCACGGGTGCGGGCCGCGAAGGGCATGTTACGAGGCATCGCTTCTGCATCGCGCAAATTGGCCCACGTGGGACCCGTGTGCAGGCATGAAACGTCTCCCCGTGCATGCTGCGCGTCGCGTGTGCTTGAGTGTTCATGCCCCGTGCTGCCACGTTCGTCCTCCGACCGCCTGCTTCTGGGAAGCCCGCGGCGAAAGGCTCCTCCCCGGTCCGCTTGAATCTCCGGCATTTGGCGCAACTCACGTGCCCCTTCCCTTTTGCATGTTGCAGATCCCCTCCGCATCGTCCGGCATGCATCTCGCGAGGCAGAACCCCAGAGTCACGTGCGCGCTGCCCCAGATGCACGTGCACCAAAATTCTCTGGACCGACGGTTCCAGGCACGGGCCCGCGCGCACGTGACGCGGCCCTGTTTTCTGCATATGCCCCCGTTTCTGTTTCCACATGAGTAACCCACTAGCGATATTCGAGCGTTCCAAGGCCCCACACAAGCGAAAGAAGCCTTTTGTGCACAAGCCGAAGGCCAAGAAGGAGAGGCTCATTACCATCCACAATGACTTGCTCAAGAAGCCCCAGCCCGCAGAGCTGTCGAAAGAGTCCTTAGAGTCTAAACTGACCCAGGAGTATGAAGAGTCCAAGGAGTCCAAGGAGTCCGCAGAGTCCGAGTCCAAGCAGTCCGCAGAGTCCAAGCAGTCCAAGGAGCTCGATGAGCCCAAGGTCCAAAAGTCCAAACAGTCCAAACCGTCCAAGGAGTCTGAAGAGTCCAAAGATCCATCCATTCAAGCAAGGCCAAGAGACAAATCCCCCGACTTCAGCCTTCTAGATCAAATTCTTGCGTCAGACAAACCAGGAGAAATGGCAGCGGCATCTCTTGTCATGCCCATGTCTGGGAAGACCGCCCAGGGAACCCTAGACTCCTCTGAAATATCGCTGTTGCCAGGGCTTCTTTTGGCAGGCGAAATTGATAAAACGCCTAGCGCCACCACTCTAAAATACGCCAGTCACCGGTTCCCCATTCCCAAATCAAAGGCAGCGCTTAAGCAGAAAGTGCTCCGGCACATGGACCTCATTCCCAAGCTCCTCACTGGCGACGAGGAGCTCTCCATCTTCTATACCTTGGCGCATTCCCACCGAAAACAGTCCCGCAATGCCACCATGTCTCTGCAGGAGCGCTGGGACATACCATGGGCGCAGTTTTTGGGCGGGTTCTACGGCCTCAAGCGACAGTCGTTCATCTCTGTGTTGATCCAGGCCAAGTTCGGCAAGCTCTTGAAATCCTCCACCAACAAAACCATTCTCTTTTGGCTGCCGGACATGTTTTGCACCTACGTGCTTGCCAACGAGATCATCATGAGAATCATTATGGAGGACATGAACCTCTCCAAGCTCGAGGCCGAGTCCACGCTTCAGGAAACCGCGGATTTCGGCTGTCATATTGCAGACCATATTGAATTGAAGGATGACTTGGACTTTGACGAGTTCGATGTTTTGGCTGCGCCGCCTCTGCCGCTTGCTTCAAGTGAAAATTAGGTGTGTGGCGACGATCCACTCCACTCTTCACCATGCGTGTGCTGTGGCCCATAAGGTGCTGTGCGAGCCCTTGGCCAGAGAGCAAGGACCAGAACCGGGCAAAAAGCCCAGATACGAACCCTCATACAAGCGTTGTTTCGCTCGAAGCCATACCACTGAAAGATTCCTCAAACCCTCAACTAAACTACCACTTCCAACTTACTCCCGCCCAACGAAATGATCCTGTCCAACTACGTACTCACAAGAGTTGAAAGTTCTGAAATATGCAAGCAAATCGGCCCGCTCCATATTATCTATAGCAAGACGAGACCGTTATGACAAGATACTGATATATGCCATCATCGGACGGGAAATCGTCCTGAGGAATGAGGTATATTTAATTTATTTGATCCGAGTTACGGTTATTGGTGACAGACTACTCCGCAACCAGGTCTACCAGCAATTTAACCGTTATTTGCACCATGGGCTTCCAGTTTCTTGCCATTATTGGGTGTTCTTGCTATCTTGTTTAAATCTCAAGGAAACGCTTGTGCTATCAAGTGCTCACGTGGTGTAAAGCAAGCTCCATATGTGGGAAACCAATTTATTGGTGACTACAGCAATAAGAAGGAATTGAAGAGCCGAGATGAATCATGCATTTACTACACCATATGGAATGTTACAGCAAGTAGTTTCAATTGTGTGGAGTCGACTCACTGGTGTGAGAAACTACTTCAGTTATATGAATTCTACCACAATCACGTGGAAACCTTTGCATTTACCGGATTTCCGCTGTGACTGGATATCTAGTATCTGTGGATCTCTGTGGGTAGCTTATTTCTATGGAGAGCTGATGTTGTGGGTATTACGTGAATTCCACTTTACTGAATTTATCCGCTTATAATCGGGCTGTTTGGGACTGAAGCTGGTGAAAAAACCAGCCAATGCTAAGTGACACCGATAGCAACTAGACCAATGAGGAAACGATTTGAAAGATGAGGCCGCGCGGAGAGAGAGATGTGGCGAATGTGGCGGTATCCCACTTGGATGTTACTTGAACATTGCTCTTTCACTGCGTTGGCCTACACGGCTTTAGCAAATGCCGAAATGCGGAATGAACGGCCTTCTAACCTATGCTCGTGTCCATGTGGGCGGGAGGAACATTATTGAGGCAAAGGGTTAATTATACCTGGAGCGGTAAAGCCAGAGGGGTCTCCGGTGGAGACTCAGGGTTACCAATGGTCAAACTTGGGTCTAGCAGCGAATATTAATCGAAGCAGGTCTCGGCTGGTTCGGAAACCCCGCAGGATACCAGTCCCTGCATTTTGTTAAGGTAAGGCAATGCTGGATGTGTTTGGGCGGAAGATCATACCCAATTAGAAATGAAATCAGTCTGACCCCAAAACACCAAATGTGATGCACAAATTTTTGAGATGGCGGACGGAATCCAGAGGGAGGGTGCATCTCACTGGCCGAGAGTCGCCCAGATTTGGATGGCGCTATACTCATATCATCTGTCTAAAGGTATAGAAGCACGCCTGAAGGTTTTGTGGAAGCTTCACCGGAGGGGAACTGCTTCAAGTGCAGAACGTTGTGCCAACTATTCAAGAGGCGACTTTCAAGACAAATGGCCAAGGTCCGTGTCAACAGCAAATGAACACGAGGATGTCGAACCTCCTTCCCGGCAGTGCTATCAAAGATCTCCGCAAGTTCATGTGGTATTTATTGGTGCTTGCAGAATGGACATGTCACGGACACAGGTGTTCTGCGCAGGCGCTTCTTGGGTTGGGAGGAGCTCTATTTGCACGGGAACTTAACATGGTGACTAACCACGGAATACTACCAGTTACGCAAATGAGTTGCGGGTCCATTTCGACGGCTCGTTAGAGTGGAGACTCAAGACAAAATATCATGTGGCAGTTCCGAATCCACACCACCTGTTTGATATGAAACGTGCGGGCCGATCGTTTCGATTCTTGGATGGCGGAGGTCAGCGTCTAAAGCCGCAGAAATCCTAAGTCAACAAGGAAATTGACCATCGAATCGATTCAGAAAGCTCTGTACAAGCTCAGTCCACGCCAGCTCAGTCCAAGCTAGCTTAGTCCACGCTAGCTCAGTCCAAGCTAGCTTAGTCCACGCTAGCTCAGTCCAAGCTAGCTCAGTCCACGCTAGCTTGGACCAACGCGAAAGACGGACCCGGAAGGTTTCTGGGGAAACGCTAGCACCGTGTTCAATCAACATTTACGGTGACTGATGGGTGTGGATTTCTGGTGGGGGCCAGAATGACCGGGATGCACCGGAATGCGACGGAATCCACCACATCCACCACATTCCAGACCAGCCACTAGATGTCAAGTCGCCAGCCCTCCATGAGCAGTGTGCGGCGCATGGGTGCAAAAGTGGGTGCAAAACGGCACAGGAAACATCAGGCACCCCCAACAGAGAATACTACTTCCCTTCTAAGCGTCTGGATGCGGCTATCTGTAGCCAAAGATACACCAGTGTCTTTTTGCGTTTTCAGCTAGATTCACTAACATGTATCATTCATGATTTCAGCATGGGCTTGGGATTTATGAAGAGCATCCCAGAACATAGGCATCTCCGAACATGGGCATCTCAGAACATGGGCATCTCAGAACATGGGCATCTCAGAACATGGGCATCTCGGAACAATAAGTGTATTGTGAACCCCATAAGGGGAGATTGCTCGTGATCGCAGAGTAATCGGTGATGTATTGATGCTGGATCTCATGCGTGAAGGATGTGATATGTGAGCTCTCCAAGAAATTCAGCCTGAAGGATCATCAGAGAAATTTCTGGGAATGAACTTGAAAGTCGGCAACCAGTCAATTTGAACCTTGTGGACTACATCTTCACGCTTAAAGCGTCTGCAGGAAAGGGAGGAATGCGGAATGCTTACCGGGAAACGGTCTCTATGTGCATATAGAGGAGAACCGGAAGAAGATGAATTGCGGGAGATCTGATGTCGCCACGCAGAGACTGGAAATTGGCTATCAAACTCTGAACTTATCTTGACGGAACCAAGCACGAACCAAGCACGAACCAAGCACGAACCAAGCACGAACCAAGCACGAACCAAGCACGAACCAAGCACGGAACCAAGCACGAACCCAAGCGAGGCATAAGAAGGCGGCACGCTGTACGATACGCAGAAGTCCATGGTCCGAAAGTTGTCAAGAAGCCTATGAATGGGGAGAGAAGACCTTGTGAAATGAGGCAGTATGCTTGAGGAGTCTCATGAGATAGACACTATGCAGACACTATGCAGACACTATGCAGACACTATGCAGACACTATGCAGACACTATGCAGACACTATGCAGACTCAATGCAGACTCAATGCAGACTCATACAGGCTCAATGCAGACTCATACAGGCTCATACAGGCTCGGTGACAAGGTACAGACTCTGTGATGCAGGCTCGGGACAATTATTAAAAAGGCACCATAGCGACAAAATGCGGCTGGTCTACTCCATAGGGATTGGAGCGTGTTCACGAGCCATTGTCCTCTTCCATACTGCATACTGTGCGATACACGAACGGCTGTTTCTAAGGGGGAGTTGGAACATGATGGTGGTGTGTGCATGTTCACCTCATTGCACGGATGAAACCTGCTTTCTAACACTAGGCCCAGAGGAGATTTATGTTGACGGCCGGTGAAGATTTGATCCACTGGGTATAAAACGACAAGAAGGCGCCACGCCAGTTGTGCTTTCAAAAAGGCACGTGATCGCCCGTGTAATCGTACATAAATACAGTAGAGGACCTCCAGTATAAGAAATAATGTAGAAGTTGGCTGTGGTAGCACTGAGGCTCGTGGCTCTCCTCTGCTTGCAAGTAGCCACCAGCGAAACGCGCCGGCCGTCGGAGTCACGTGCGGCGTTGGCAGCTCATCACGTGCGGCATTGGCAGCGCGTCACGTGACCAGGGCCATCCCCCCGCTGTTGGTCATCACTTCCACTCACCGTCACCATTGTACCCCCCTCCTGAGTCCTGGCTGTCCAAACCCACGCTGTCATTCCAGCTATCTTTCCAGCTGTCACTCCAGCTGCCCCTCTCTCCATCCGCCACCACTCTCTCCAGCTGCCACTCCCTTTCCAGCTGCGACTGCTCCAGCACTTCAACTCCGCTCACTCATCGTGATTTCCCTCGTCTTTTCCGCCAGTAAGGCGCTCCTCCCCAAAATGTCCCGGCACATGTCTGACCGAGTCAACATCTGTGGGCTCCTGGCCAACGCCATTATTGGCCTAGATCACTGGAACAAACCTGTGGCTCACCCTGTGTCCATCGACGTGGATTTCCACACGGATTTCTCCAGGGCCTCTCAATCAGACAACTTGCACTATTCCTTGAATTATGCCGTAATCTCCGAAAAAATCCGTGCAGGCATCGCACACAAACGCCACTTCAATTTTGCCTCGCTTGGGGGCTTGGCCAACCATGTGTTTGGGCTCCTAGGCCCGGAGTCTCTGGCCTGCCAAAAGATAGTGGTTAGGGCCTCTGCCCCCAAAGTGGACATCCGTGCTCCCGTGCTGTTTGAGACTTCAACGGGCATCGACGGCGTGTACAGAATCCATGGCCTTCGAGCTCTCACTCTTATTGGAGTCTTCACCTTCGAGAGGTTGAACAAGCAGTACGTGTCTCTCGACCTCGACCTTGCAGTGTCCAAGCCTGCGCTAAGCGTCAGCAAGGTGTCGCACTCGGTGCAAGAGTTTTTGGAGAACGCCAATTTCAAAACCGTCGAGGCTCTCGTTCAAAAAACTTCCCAATGGATCCTCCAGTCTTTTGCCATTGAATCTGTTTCCGTGCGTGTCACGAAGCCAAACGCCATAGTGTACACTGAAGGTGTTGGAGTGCTGTGTTTTTACACTGCGGCTGACTTCAGAGACGTGCCGAAGCTCTCGACTTCACTGGCGCAAACCTCTGCAAATGATGCTTTTGACTTACCTGTTCTGGAATCGAAAGCCCCGGCCGCCAGTCATGACGTTTATGTTGCATTTGGATCCAATGTGGGCGATCAGGTCGGAAACATCTCCAACGCACTCGCGTTTTTGGACAAACACCCTCAAATCTCGCTTGTATCCACCTCGACCTTATACATTTCCAAGCCCATGTACCACATTGACCAGGCCGATTTTTATAACGGCGTGGTGCACATCAAAGTATCTGGCATGACTCCACATGAGCTATTGAGCGTGCTAAAGGACATTGAGTACCAGAAAATGTCGCGGGTGAAGGACTTTGATAATGGCCCTCGCTCAATCGACTTGGATATTATTCTTTTTGGTGACTTGACAATCACATCGAAGGACTTGGTGGTGCCTCATATGGCGATGTTAGACCGGACATTCGTACTCCTGCCTCTTTGCGAGCTTGTAGCGCCTGACTACACGCATCCGGTCACTGCGGAGCCCATCCACGATCACCTCTCCAAGTTGGTGAATGTAGAAACTGATCCGGAGGTCCAAGAAACATCCGCTTTGGTGCTGTTCATTCCTGGACTGCATGGACGATCACTCAAAGTCCACCTTAATGGCTCGTCTCCAACGCACTTGATGGGGATATTCAACGCCACTCCGGATCTGTTTAGTGATGGGGGCAAAAACTTCACCTTGTCCAAACTAGATATTTTGCGAGAGATAAGGCGCATGAAGTCTCAGGGCGCCACCATTATTGATATAGGCGGAGTTTCCACTCGCCCTGGCAGCGAGGAACCGTCAGAAAGAGAAGAAATTGCCAGAGTTATGCCCGTGGTCCAAGCCATCAGGGAGGCTCCGGATTTGAGTGACCTTCTTCTCTCAGTGGACACTTACCGTGCTAATGTAGCGGATGCTGTTCTTTCCGCCGGCGCAGATATCATCAATGACATATCCATGGGCATGTATGACGCAAAAATCTTCGGAGTTGTCGCCAAATTTGGTTGTGGCTACATCATGAATCATACCCGCGGGACGGCGGCCACAATGAGCAAGCTAACCAGCTATGGGCCCGCCGAAAATCATCTCGTGGAGTACAATGTTGATATCCACGCTGGCATCTTGCCTGAGTTGGATGGTCCGTCGAAAGATCTCATCAACGGAGTGAGCCGGGAATTGGCCAGCCAAATCAAACTTGCCAGTGAACATGGCGTGCGGAAATGGCAGATAATCCTTGACCCTGGAATTGGCTTCGCCAAAAACCTTTCACAGAACGTGACCATCTTGCGCCACGGCTCCAGATTCAAGAAATACGCTCAACTCGACCTCGCAACCGGCAATTATACCAGTTTCCATGGCATGACCATGCTCATGGGGCCCAGCAGAAAGAAATTTCTCGGCACCTTGACGGGAGAAGAAGAGGCCAAATCCAGAGTATTCGCCACTGCATCATCGGTGGTTGCCTGCGTGCAACAAGGAGTTGACATGGTCAGAGTTCATGATGTTAAGGAGATGAGTGACACACTTAAAGTAGCAGACGCCATTTACAAAGGAGTATGCTAATCTTGCTGCTTTCACGTCTTGACACGGTGTTTCACAATGGCTGTTCTCAATTGGATGCATTCTATCAAAATGTGTCCATTATGACGCTCGATTTCTGCTTTGGTCGTTCATTCTTAAGCCGCTGAGAAAAAGTGGGTATGTCTCTCATTATATAGTCCCTGAGGAAGAGGCTGTCAATATTTAGGGGGGTGCATAGCTGCAACAAACGGGCAGTCTGCATGTTGCTTTAATAGTGTAGTATGCAAGTGGCTGCAAAGCTGAAACGTAAATGCAAGTTTGAAACCATGCACTAATCCTGGCGTATATAAGGAGGCCATGTTCCCCCTTCCTCGCCAGCATACTTTTTTAACAGTCCATACCAAAAGTGCCTACATATGTCTCGACAATATCCATGGCTGACAACGTGACAACGTGTGCTTACTAGATACTAAGAGCGAACGATATAGCCGCGATTCATTGCCATTCTTTGGACAAAGCCATATAATTTACTCATCCGTGCACAATCATATGTGCTGGCTCTAGTGTGCCTATGAATATTTCAATTAGAGAAGCATCGAGTTCTGCTGCAGGATTGCGAACATTGGGAAAGCGCACCAAAGCCAGCTCACACATCTCATGCAACACAAACTATGGCTTCTCGGTCACTTATTCCTTGGTGTTTCAGCTCATGTGACAAATCACTCCAGCTTCACACCTGAACACTTGCAAGGACTCAAAAGTGCCACGCAATCCTTATTTCGCCATGGCTGGGACTCATACATGGCTCATGGGTTTCCTGCGGATGAAGTCAGGCCCTACTCTTGCGTGCCGTACGGCCCTCAATATACCTCAAAGGATGATATCCATTTGGACACTTTGGGAAATGTGTCACTGACGTTGTTGGATAATTTGGATACTCTCCTCATCATGCAGGACTGGAACCGGTTGGAGACGGCCCTAGCTTATTTGAGTGACAACAAGGCCCATTACTTCAACCAGAACCACCTAGTCCAGGTGTTCGAAGCTTCCATTCGTTGGCTAGGGGGGCTTCTTTCAACGCACCTAGCATTGACCGAAATAGTCTACGAGAACCCAAAGTACCTCGAGATGGTTCACCAATACGATGGGTTCTTACTTGAGATGGCTTACGACTTGGGGCTTCGCCTTATACCCGCTTACAAAACATCCACCCATCTCCCGTTTCCCCGAATTAATCTCGCATCTGGCCTAAAAGGTACCACGAAGCATTCGCTGCAAGGCTGTACTGCAGGTGCAACCACGCCTTTTCTCGAGTTCACCCTTTTGCTGCGACTTACAGGTGATGATGTATTTGAGCAGCTCACGAAAAAATCATTATACAAGGTGTGGGATGCTCGGCTGCCGCTAGGGTTGCTCCCCATGACGTTCGATGCCGTCAAAAACTTGTGGAAGGACTCTATAAGCGGCATAGGAGCCCTGATAGACTCTTTCTACGAGCATGCACTCAAGGGGGCAATTCTTTTCAATGATGATACGCTCATGTCGATGTTTGATCTCTCTTATAGGGCATTGCTCTCTCATCTGGCCAAAACTGCGTCCAGGGACGGATACGCGTTTTTCCAAAACATCGATTTGCTCACTGGCCAGGTTGCGAACCTCTGGATAGACCTGCTCAGTGCGTTCTGGCCAGGCGTACAGGTTTTGGCAGGGAGGTTGAGTGACGCGGTGCGGAGTCATTTACTTTTCCTTAAGATCTGGAACATTTACGACGGCTTGCCCGAGCGATGGAACTATGACTATTTTGCGACTGCATCCGATACGGACTCACAGGACTCATACACGAGCCGTGCCAATAATGCCGTTGCTTTGGAGTGGTATCCGCTCCGCCCCGAGTTCATCGAGTCCACCTACTATCTTTACAGGGCCACTCGCGAGCCTCTTTACCTTCAGATTGGCGTGCGATTCTTGGAGCTATTGGAGCAGAAATTCAAAGGCCCTTGTGGATTTGGTGGATACCAGGACGTCCGAACGGGCGAGTTGCAGGACCGCATGGAAACCTTTGTCTTGGGGGAGCTGCTCAAGTACTTGTACTTGCTTTTCGACGAAAGCAATGAGAGCTATGTCCACGCCTCCAAAATGAAGAGTAAGAATTGGATTTTCTCAACCGAAGCACACCCACTTTGGTACGAAGAAAAGTATGCTCAGAACAGTCGGCAGAAGTTTCGCAACAAATTGCGACAGTTTTGTTTGGCAGAAGACCGGGCCAATAACAAAAATCACAAAAAGTCGATGTGGCGGGGATTCAAGATCCAAGCAAATGCACTAGGGCCAGGCGAAGAGGCCGAGGAAAGCGATACTGCGAGGGATTTTTCTCAGTTAAGACCCATTGCGGAAGAGTACAAGTGGTGTGAATTAGCGCCAAGTCAGTGGCAAGGCAAGCCCGCCAAATTCGTGGAATCGGCATTCTACGGAATGGGACAAATGTTTCTGCCGGAAAAAGACTTTAACCTCACACTCGTGCGGCCACGCCACATGGGTCATTTGCAAGCAATCGAGCTAACGCCGTCCTTCACAAAGAGTTTCAGCCTCAAGCATGGGTATGTATCCACGATATGCTCCACCACAAGGCGCACGGAGCTCCTTATAGGGGCGTTATCAAGGCCAGAGGCTTATGAGGCGTATACAGTGCAGGAAGACGTGAAGCAAACGGGATTTCAGCAGGGAGATATCGTGATGCCGAGGCTCAGTGGCAGGCTCAAGTTGGAGCATTTGACTGCAGACTCTATTGACCGGGAGAAAAATTTGGTCACATACCACATGCTTCGGAATTTAAGTGGAAGCGAAGTAGTGCACGGGGCGGTGCTCCGGGTGTACGAGATCAACGGCAAGGATATTGGGAATTCGATGGTGTGGAGTGAACGCGAGTCTTTGGATGAACTTCAGGGGGCTCTCAATATTGAGACCGATGGTCGAGTTTTTATGAACGACGAGGTGGTGGCGAATTTAAGGGCATACTAAGTGGAGAGCAACGATTCGAAATCTAATCCAAAGCAGACGCGAAAAGTGATTATAGAAGCGATCCGAGTTCGACCACAGTCGTGAGCAGAGATGCGACCTCATTTCGGATTCATGGGTCAAGAGTGCTTATGGATCGGTATTCCAAAAGTCGCCCGAATGAACGGCAGCGGAACAAATGAGCGGGTCTGGTGAAGTTCCCATGCCTCAGCGTGTCATCAAGGGAAAAGAAGATTCAGTAACGGAGAAGATTAGGGAACAAGAAGAGGTCCAAGCGAGACTGAGCAAATGAGGGGGGAGCATAAGGAGTGCATTTTGAAAAGGGGAGGACACCAGCCTGATATGATTCAGGAACGAAATATTCAGCACAATGAGATGGTAAAGGAATGAAGGGTTCAGCAGAAACAACGTCAGCAATGAAGAGATTAAAGAATGATGATTCAGGGCCGAGGACCGACACCAGGACCATTAACATCCGGGGTTGCAAGAACCCGAAACAGCACATTCACAAGAGATTCAGAGTTTAAGGAGAGGAAATGATGCATGCGGAGACCGGCGATGAAACACCAAGGAGCCATCAGAACCACCAAAAAACCCCAGCTCGGCTGGTGACGCCATTTGAGTGGCTTGGCTGGTGACGCCATTTGAGTGGCTTGGCTGGTGACGCCATTTGAGTGGCTTGGCTGGCGACATCTATTTGAGTGGCTCGACTGGCAACACCTATTTGAGTGGATTCCACCACATCGCGCTCCACAAGGAGCAACCCGCACGGACGGCTGGGGCAATCTGACTCACGCTGCAGGTGGCATGATTATCCGAGCGGGGAGGGTAATGGGATGGAGACGCGCAGTGCGCGGTTATTCGCGGCTAATGACAGATGGCCGGAGCCGGCGGCCGTGCCCCGTATAAAACACACCGCGGCGTCGCGCAGCAAGTTTTTTCCATCCCACGCAAAAGGTACGTTCGCATCCTCCACCTCAAGATAATGAGATTGCTCATGGGATCGCTACGGGCGCTCTCAGCAAGGGCTCCAGTCCGGTCATGGACCCTAACTAACAAGCAGTTCGCCACCATGAGCCAAAACAAGTTGGACGCGTCCAAGTTGACGATCCAGAAAACAACGTCGCCAAAGGAAAAGCTTCCCAAGGAGCAATTGGTTTTTGGCCAGTCCTTCACCGACCATATGTTGGAAATCGAGTGGACCGCAGACAAAGGATGGGGCGCGCCCGCCATCACGCCGTACCACAACCTCAGCCTTGATCCATCCACCGTGGTGCTCCACTACGGGTTCGAGGCGTTCGAGGGCATGAAGGCGTACCGAGACTCGCAGAACCAGATCCGGATTTTCCGGCCCGACAAGAACATGGAGAGAATGAACAAGTCGGCGGCGCGCATTGTGTTGCCCACGTTCGACTCGGAGGAGTTCATCAAGTTGATTGCCAAGTTCGTGGAGTTGGAGCAGGACTTTGTGCCCACCGGCGAGGGCTACTCGTTGTACTTGAGGCCCACGATCATCGGAACCAGCGCCTCTTTGGGGGTGTCAGTGCCCGACAGAGCGCTTTTGTACTTGATTGCGTCGCCCGTGGGCCCCTACTACTCCACCGGGTTCAAGCCCGTATCGTTGGAGGCCACGGACTACGCGGTGAGAGCCTGGCCCGGAGGAGTGGGTGACAAGAAGTTGGGTGCCAACTACGCGCCATGCGTCAAGCCGCAATTGGAGGCTGCGGGCAGAGGATACCAGCAAAACCTCTGGCTTTTCGGCGACGAGGGCTACATCACGGAGGTGGGAACCATGAATGTGTTTTTCGTGTTCCAGGACGGCTCGGGCAAGAAGGAATTGGTGACTGCTCCGTTGGACGGCACCATTTTGGAGGGCGTGACGCGAGACTCCGTGTTGGAGATCTGCAAAGCCAAGTTGGACCCTGCGCAGTGGGAGGTGTCGGAGAGAAAGTACACCATAGGCGAGGTCAAGGAGAGAGCAGCAAAGGGTGAGTTGGTGGAGGCCTTTGGGTCCGGGACCGCGGCGTTGGTTGCTCCCATCAAGTCCATTGGCTGGAGAGGCCAGGACATCTCCGTGCCTTTGGCCAAGGGCACCGCGGGCGAGTTGACGGCGCAGGTTGCAGCATGGATCAAGGCCATCCAATACGGAGAGGAGGAGTTCCGTGGCTGGTCGCGGGTCATCCAATAGGTGATTGACGGACTTGTGGTGACATGGAAGCGTGCCATATGGGGCTGATATCATGGATCCATGAGTTCTCGTTGATGGAACTACGGACCATTAAAACTACCGTGGAACGAGTGTCTGGACTTGTGTGCCTATGTATACTCTGGTGTACTACTCATTTCCATGGACCCCAATCGAGGTGACCATCTGGGGAGCATACCCTTTGCACCACCACGTTATTCCATCTAGGACTCCTTCACTCTACCTTTGACTACAGTTTCCACATCTGACTATATCTCGCTATCTACTCGCTATCTACTCGCTATGTACTCGCTATTTACTCGCTATTTACTCGCTATCTACTCGCTATCTCGCCTCTACGTCTGGTGTCTTATGGTTTCTGCACGACTCCATTATATACACCTTAGTGGCCCAGGGACTTTCGGAACTCCAAAGCTCGAGCATGGCTAGGTGCCCCGAGAGGTATACCAGGTACCCAAGAGGTATACCAGGTACCCAAGAGGTATACCAGGTACCCAAGAGGTATACCAGGTACCCAAGAGGTATACTGCTTGGACGGGTGGACCTTTGTATGTGACCACCAATTGCCAGCCAAGGTGTAAGGATTTCTGGAAGTACCAGAAAAGCTATAATTAGAATCACTGGTAGCTAGAAGTCACTAGAATCGAAGGCTAAAAAGCGGCAGCTGTGTTTCTTGGGTACATGTGGAATTAATCCGCGAGACACGAGCAGGCCACCAAGAGCTACGGTGTTGGGAATAGGACAGAGTGTACGCCATTGTGTGCACGGCACTGGCACCGGCACTGGCACCGGCACTGGCACCCACTACTGGCACCCATGTGCATTTACGCTACAACCTTGAATCCATTCTTTGTTTCCCAAAACTTGGTACACCTATAGACTCTATAATTACTCTAGTAGGCTATAGTGTGCTACTACACTCTACTAACTATTATACTCTACTAACTACTACACTTTACTAACTATCATAATTATACTGTAATAACTCTACTCTACTCTACTCTACTCTACTCTACACTATAGTATACTGTACTTTACTCTACCAACTATGACACTCTACTAGCCATGACACTCTACTAGTCATGACATTCTACTAACTATGACACTCTACTAACTACGACACTCTACTAACTACGACACTCTACTAACTACGACACTCTACTAACTACGACACTCTACTAACTACTATGCTCTACATACTGTACTACCACACTACACTATACTATACTCTACTATACTGTACTATACTCTACTATACTCTACTATACTCTGCTATACTCTACTATACTGTACTATACTCTACTATACATACTGTACCACTACACTATACATACTATACTACTACACTACACTACACTACACTACACTATACTACTACACTACTACACTACACTATAGTATACTACACTATAGTATACTCCACTATACTCTACTATACATTCTGTACTACTACACTATACATACTCTACTATACATTCTGTACTACTACACTATACATACTCTACTACACTATACATACTCACTATACCATACCAAAGGCTTGCTCTCCCTGCTATGTTCGTCAGTGTCATTGGGCTGACTATTACTCATGGAATTTATCGAAGAGGTCTTCGATGCATGGCCTCGGGTGCCCGCTAGCCTTCGTTCACCTTTTTGAACGGTCAGCGCAAAACCCTCGCTCCTGTTGTCCTTGGCGCTTTTTGCCTAGTGTGTCATGTGTCCTTGGACTCCGATGATGTTGTTCGCCTCAGTCGCAACCAATAAATCGTCGAGTAGCACGAAGAATATCGGCCTCTTTTCCGTGCATATTCCACGATGCTCTACTCAAACCAATCCGTCTGATCTGTTTAGGAAACGTTATGCCTCAGTTTTTTCGGATATTGCTAGCTACCATGGCGGATTCCTGTGTGAAGTCTTTCTTGAGCTCGCTATTGGTCAACGCTTAACCCTGGGCGACCCGACAAGATTTGTCCAGGGTCAGAGCCGAGGCGACCTGACTCAATGGTTGACTTCCTGTTGCATATCGTTGCTACAGAGAGAAGACCTATGCTTTCTATACATACTAACATACTAACATACTAACATACTATACATACGATACATACGATACATACTAACATACTATACATACTAACATACTATACACACTATTGTCAGGTTCGAGAAGGGCGTAAGGACTAAAGAGAGATGTATTCGTTGATGATACGTAAACAAAGGGATCACCCAAATGTCGGGCACGACTGCGCTACCGTATACGGGCGATAGACCTTATTCGGGCTAGTCGTGCCGAGTGGTCGACCGCATAAGCCTCGTCGAGATCAGGGCTTATCGGTCTAGAACTTGGAGGGGAAACACTTCGGCCGAGGCAAGGTCCGGCGTCATACCGCGTCTAGCCATGCCAATTGAGCACCTATGGGTAGCACACTACCCGTGGGGAGTCTAACAGTATACTATTCTCTACTTAACTACTACACTACAGTATACTACACTACAGTATACTACACTACAGTATACACTACAGTATACTACACTATACTACACTACAGTATACACTACATTACATGTTGAGTTCTTTTGGTTCTTTGATACGTCAAGTACTTAGAGGATATTGGTTGATCCAGAAAATGGGCACCGTCGAGCCGCGCAGGACGACTCTCATCCGAGCTGGTGGCTCCTCCAGGCATCGAAAGTAGGCGGTCGTATTGGACTTGTTCTAGGGGAAAGCGTATAAAGAAAGGCCTGGACGGAGTACACGGAACATGCATTCATGATTGGCTCGTCTTCCTCAATGGGGTTGTACCGGGTGATTGGAAAGATGGTGAGCTCGGAGAATGTTTTTGATTTGGTGCGTCAAAGCCAAGAGAAAACGATGGTCAACCCGTCGGAGAGCCACAAACATCATGACCCAAAAACGAGCGGGGATGAGCCGATAGATGCGTTCGGGACCTCTGGCGTTGTTGATTGCGGTTTAGCCTGTAACCGCACGTAGCAGGTGAATGTGTATCCACGCCCAGGTGAATGTGTATCCATGGGTATGGCTTCAACCATAAAACCATGAAGAAAATTATACCGATGCCTCATCCTTTTTATTCACCTATCTTGTATGTATCCAAGCAGAGCGGGCCATTGTACCGCTAATTTGGTAGACGCCCTTGGGCTGGGAGTCCCTCCCCATTCTAGTTCCCACCCCCGTCCGGCTTTTCTTTTGTTAAAGTCCTTGGTCGGAGACAGATGAAAGGAAAAGGTCCTGGGACTTTAGCATAATGACACTGTGGTGAATGTGATAAGTGGTTTGGTTTAGAATACCCAGGAGTAGGCGGTCAGAATACCTAGGTCAGAATCCCCAACCTGCCACCGCTTTCGTCGTCTAATCAAACCATGGTGCCCTCCCGTTACCGCCTTTCTTCTGCAGAGTCCTTGGCTCCGTACCGGCCAAAACAGGCAAGAATCAGCATCACTTGGGCAAGCTGCTTTAACACAGGCTCGAGGATTTATTTTACCTGCCTGCAGTCATGGGTATATGTGTAGGCCCACCAGTACATTCCCATCCCAGAGGAAACAGCAGCGGACTTGTCACGGTGGGCACGCCACCATGCGAACACCTCGGCTCTTCCTTAGGACCGCTCCGTGACAGTACAGGAATATTCTTTGGAATGAGATACCCATGAAAGCATCAACTGGCCACGTATCAACAAAACTGCAAAGGAATACAATTCAAATTGACATCCCAATGAGGCTGCAGTGCTTAGTTAGACTAAAAAAATGAATCAGATTTGATGATCCAGCCAATCCAAGTCAATTAATTAATCCAGTCAATTAATTAATCCAAGTCAATCAATTAATCCAAGTCAATTAATTAATCCAGTCAATTAATTACTCCAAGTCTGACAAACATTCGAGTGTTGTAGAATCCAGAAATGAAGCACTATGGACCAACTTTAAAAAAAAAAAGAATCTTCAGACGTTTATCATATAGAATACTTGGATCCTTGTGGGGTACACTCTAGGAGGCTTTAGACCTGGCGTATTGACCATGGTAATTCTGATTATGAGTATTGACCAGAAATTCTCGCCTTTCCGCCGGGCATACACAAACCAAAATAAGGAGCCGCAATAATATAGAACCATTTGTAAATTCTTTTTGCGCTGCCCCGCCAGGAGTGAGAGAAGACTGGTATAGTTATGTCCCTTACGCGACCTCGTAGGCACCTTTCAACCGAAGAAGGCTGTCGCCGTCAAAATGCGCTCCGGATCCCGCACGGCTGAGTTTTTGAGAGGCAAACAATTCAACCAGAGAAATGCTAGGTACCAGTGGATCCACCACGACTGCGGCTGGTGACCGAGTTTGGCCGCGTTCTGACCAACCCCAAAGCGCGAGTCTCCCGCGTACCACGTAACGTCCAGGCCCATCGACGCCGCCTGAAACATCTATCGTATTCATACCATCAGGCTGGCCAGTAATTTGCTTCAGCGGCGTCAGGTGCACGTGAAACTAGCCCAAGCCATGTACACCTAGAACGGCCCATCCCTCGTGTCACGTGCGCACAATGCAACGCACGGGCCTCGCGCACATCACCCCGGTGCACCTCGCAAAGCTCCACCGCTTTTAACACTTTGCCCCGTTTCTTGCACCCGCGACCTGCCACCCGCCACCCGCGCACCGAGAGAAATTGCCCGCCCGGGGTATCGCCCGAAACTGCGCGACTGAACATGTCCGAACTGACTGAACATTTCCTTTTTGGTCGCGCCAGCAACGCTTATCTGCAACCACGTGTTTCGCAGCCAAGGCTGCAAAAAGCCCCTGGTAACGCTCTGCCCTGGTGTCATCCACATTTGCCCTTCGCCAAAGCAACGTTTCTGTTTTCTTCGTCTTTGATACAATCACCGTCATCAAAGTTGGTATGACAGGAAATGCTAGTGGCAGCCGGGACAGCCAGCGACACGGGACACCCTGCGACACGGGACAGCCAGCGACACGGGACACCCTGCGGCACGGGACACCCTGCGGCACGGGACAGCCAGCGACACGGGACACCCTGCGGCACGGGACAGCCAGCGACACGGGACACCCTGCGGCACAGGACACCCTGCGACAGCCCGAGAGGACATAAACACCGTGGCGCGTTTCGTCGATTTCGGACACCCTTATTGTCCCGACATGCACAATGCCGTCCCCGATCACGTCATGTAACTCGTCGCTTCGCTGGCGTGTGCCGCTGTACAAGGGTCTCTACATTCCAAGTTCTTGCTGACATGGATTGTGGTACGGGTTTATGTGCATGGAGGGCAGGCACCGCACGCGGTGCAGGACTCGGGGAGATATATAAGACAGCGCTCTCGCCCTCTCACTTGGACCCCATAATTTTGCAGCCTGCGCTTCTATTGGAGCCCTCAAACAATGACCCCACGTTTCTTTAAGAGGCGCTCATGAAAAGAGCAGCCGAGAAAAGAGCACGGGGGACGCCTTCATAATCCACTCCATACCAACGGAATCCATTCCATGTCTAGTATCGTACTACATGAGTATTTAAACATGATACAAAGAGGGCCAAGGCGCTGGGAGACTTCTGTGGTGATAGAGAGGAAATCCAGAACTGGCAAATAACTATCCATCAATCAAGATGCCTTTCCCACCATGGGCCGCCTGTTGTGCATGGGTCTGAATTCCACCTGCGATATGATATGTGACAGGAATACGTGCCCCGCCATGCTGCCCCATTTCAAAGCGGAACACAAAATGGTTCCACTGGGCTTACCTCAATCTTCCCCAGGTTTCTATAATGGCCGACAGTCTTGGTTTTGCATCTGTCCACCTCCAGTCGCTAAGCACTGGTCATGATCAAGAGTGCCAACGGACACTCCGACTATACCGTCTAGCCTAAGCCCACGTCTGTCGGTACTTCAAAAGGTCGACAACGGCCACACTCCCAAGGTTCATGGCGAGACGATCTGTGTATAGTCGGTCCGCTTATAATCGAAATATTATGGCGTGGCAGGATCCTGTCTGCAAACACACTGCGATGAGTATAGACCATCTCCTGGACACGCCTTGCTTTATTCTCTTGCATTGTGAAAAGCTCCATTATCGCGGGCCAGAGCTTGAGTGCACGCGCCGTTTCTTGGAGCTGCCAGTAATGATGGTGACTTGGTCCGACTCGAAACACCCAGCACCAAGTCCCGCTAGTCGCCCCGACATGACGAGGAGAACTTGGCTCTAAATTGCCAAGTTCTGAATTCGTTCTGCATCTAAATTGACCCTCCAAATTTGTCGCATGGTAATCTATCCACTGGCTGATGGCTTAGTGATGGTTTAGCCGATATTCGATCGTGGCCAATGGAGTATAACGACTTGAGGATTAGCGAATATATAGCTAGTGAAAGCTTGAAAGAGGGACTTGCTTGAATCTTCACGGCATCAACCAGGACACATGGGCTCGATACCTAGAATTGTAGATCTCGCCATTACTGGTAGACTCTGGACTCCAATACTGACCACAAAAATGACCCCTAGCTGACCTCTGAGGCTGAACCCTTTTAGACACTCCGGAGACCGTATTTGACGGTCCAATTCCTGTCCCAAAAACATGCACCTAATGCACTTCATCCTTTCGCTCGATGTCCGGGAGTTTCTGAATTTCATGCAAAATATAGTCTCGCTCCTCAGCAATGTTGGAGCCGTGCTCTGAGACATCAAAAGTCTTGAAGAACCGGAGAAAGTTGTCCTTGTTCTTTGTCAAGATGTCGAGGATCCTCTGGCTCTTTTTGGGCTTGGCCACAAAAAACTTGAACACGTGGAAGCCCTCGAGCTGTACGTTGCGAGACTTGTCACTCAACAACAACATGATGATCTTGAGGCTGGCCGTATCGTCGAAGTAGTGTAAGAGAAACTGCTGGTTCTGCTTTTGCATCACCAACTCCGTAAGGAGCCGCACCGACTGTCGCTTGGTGACGTAATTTTCAGAGCGAATGAGGCCGTTGATGTGCTTCGAGAACACCACGCAGTTTTGGGCCAAGAACTCCAGCACGAGTTTCTTGTGCACCGTCAACATATGGTTCAATGTGACAAACGTATCGGTGGCGATCTCAAACACGGGGTTCTGCACATACGTGAAGAACCGCCAGAATTTGGCCACCTGCTGGTGCAAGATGTATCGGTTGATGGGCTCGTACTTGACACACTCTCGGAGGATCTGCCCGTACGTGACGCAGATCTCGGGCTGCTCGGGGCCCTGCATTAGCATCACCAATACCTCGGGCTTCTTGTTGAGCAAGTAGTCCACCGTGGGCATTTCTGCCCCGACTTTTCGTCGTAATAGCGCCAGAAACAACGACACCACGTCTTTGCGCAGCTCGAAATCCATCATCCAAAGTGCGCCCACCATGTGATGGAGCGAGTCCGACGCGTAAATCTCCGCGGAAAGGAGCCCGATCTGGTCTTGCTGTGGCTCGTTTTCGTCGTCACCATAGATCATGGCTTTGACCTGCTTCAAGTACCGATGACAGTCATCCTGGCATTTGCGGTCTGCAGATAGGTCGAGTTTGGTCACCAGCTCATTGAGAGAGCGCACGAGCTCAGGCGGCGTCTTGGGATTGCGCTTGAACAAGAAGGCCATCTGTTGGGATAATGTGGGGTTTAAAGTCGGAACAATCCGAGAGAGCTGAGGCTGGAAAAGGCTTGGTTAAATGGGGTTTGGATACAGCCTTGATGGTGCTCTCTAAGACGGTTTGAGGTGTCTTAAAAGCAGCGATGTGCCTGAATGAATAGGGTGCACCTGAAGGTACTGTGGTTCCTGAATTGATGTTCCTGGTAATGATGTTCCCAGTGAATAAGTCTCTAAAGCGAGTTGTTGGACAGATTAGACGCCTGCTCGAATGGAAAACAGACAATGAGGACTTCTCAATAATGGGTTAATCTCGGGGTACAACCGAGAACAATGAACACTAAGATAAGGCAAACGGGATATGAAACACTGCTCAAGGACTCGGATCACCAGACAGTGATGACTCGAAGTGGAAGGCAACTGCTGCAAGATTGATTGTTGCCTGCAAGACTAACCGGAACGCAAACTAAGGTGAAACTTGGATGAAACGCGTGTGAGTATGCAGAGAAGCGGGGCGTGGATTTGGCGCCTATGATGATTCCCTTTGGAGTGTGGATCGGATGTGCCTCCCTGGAAGCCGCTGATATGCCTGGTTCGTGAACGGGCTCGAGGGTAGCTTTCTGTGTGTAGTACGTAGTGCAAAAAAGGGTGCGCGGCTGCTTAATCCTCGGCGCACGTGACCTCGGGCGCCCACATGGCGCACTGCTGGCCAGGCCTAGTCTAGGGCGATGGCTAGGGGATCTCCGTGTTCGGGGATACAGACGCGGGAAAAGTTTAGGGCGGCGCCGGGAGGTCCAATTCAGGTGAAAGCCGCTTGCCTGGCCGGGAGGGAAGGAGGCGTGTAGTTGGATCATCAATCAAGGCACGTGCCTGGAAAGTCACGTGGCTCGCGCGCACGCGCCGACTCTCACTAGCGCGTGTGGCTTTAGGAGGCCAAGATTGAGTGAAGCAGATCCAGTGGCGCAGACCCAAGCAAACGAACCGCCGACCCGCCTCGTCATCCGGTGCGCATGTCTTACTATCCCTAAACCTTCCTGAAACCTTCCTGAAACCCTCCTGCAGCAAACAGCCCCTACCCTCCCCACTAAGCGTCAGCACATCTGTCTGGCCAACCAAACCCCCTGCCACTCATTGAAAACACATATCGGCCAATTCGCAGACAGTGAGGCTATAAACACATGCCACCTTGCCTGCGACACATTCGGCGGACTTCTAGTGCTTCTCCATGTCTCGCCTCAATGTGTGGCAAGAAATCCCCGTCAACACTAGCAATCGCCCGATCTTGGTGCAGGGCGAAACGGAGCTTTTCTCGAGCGACCATGTGGGGCTCTATCAAGGCAAGCTGAAGTTTCTTGCCCTTCAGAATGGCCGTGTGTACCTCACGTCCAAGCGGTTGATATTCTTGGCCTCGCTGGGGCTGTGTGCAGTCGCGGTGGATCTCCGGCTCTTCTACCGGGCTGAATTCGTCGACAAATTTCTCCGATCGCTGCCGAAAGTCAAGCTCTACCTCCTGTCGGAAGTGGGTCCAGATGCGGACCCAGCTCCGCTTATCTCCGACTGGGTGTGCGCAGTTTGCTCTTTCAACAACCACTATGACCACAAATCCGAGCACCCGCCCAAGTGTGTGGCATGTGGCATTTTGGCGTCTGCGGCCCAAGTGAGTGCTTTGCAGAACAGGTCGGCCCGGGTGGAACAAACCGCTGTGGAACCCGCTTCC
Source organism: Metschnikowia similis (assembly GCA_002370765.1). Lineage (NCBI taxonomy): Eukaryota > Fungi > Ascomycota > Pichiomycetes > Serinales > Metschnikowiaceae > Metschnikowia > Metschnikowia similis. The sequence goes on from NKZP01001066.1 coordinate 26,809, forward strand.
GAACCAGGTACCAAAGAAGCTCCCCATGTGGCGCCACCAGCTACGCATACCGCGGGCCAGTGCCCCAAATGCACGTTTCTAAACCACCCGTCCATGCGGTTCTGCGAGATGTGCGGGGCCGCCTTGAAAGCTGGGTCCGATCAGGCAAAGCGCAAGCCGGCACGCCGCGTGCAGGACGTGCCGTTGTGCCTTCAGCTTCAGGAAGCCGAAGAGTACACAAACAACGAGCCTTACATCAAAGTCAGCTTCAGAAAAGGCGGCCACAGGCAATTCTTCGAGGCAGCCACCCTCGCCATCGAAAGCGTCAAGTGGAAAGAGCTCCAGGGCAAAGGGGCAGTCAACAAGCACGCCACCCTAGTGGTCGAGCCGCAACCCACGCTACCGGGCAAGGTGGTGCACGGCGGCATCTCAGCCATCGAGAAAAGTGAGGAGATGCAGCGCTTGAACAATGAACGGGTTTTATCTCTGTCTCTAAACGACTTGGAGCAGTTGATGTACAAGGCGCGAGACGTGCTTCAACTCACGCAGAGCTTTAGCGGCCTCGTGAGAAAGAAAAGCCGCTTCTCAGGCTCCTCGTCGGGGACCGTGTCTGAGGTCCAGAGCCCCACGGAATTGGCCCGCAACCTCAGTGAGTATTTGATCAATTATGAGCTCACACGGCCAACGTCCATGGCAACGGTGCAGGATGTATTTGCCTCCTACAACCGGTACCGGCTAGCCATGCAGGGATTCGGTGGCCAAGTGGTGGGGACAAACCAGATGCATTCGTGCATGCAATACTTTGACAAGCTCCAGCTTCCCGTCAAAACCAAGACTTTTCTGTCGGGACTCCGGGTGTTGACGCAGCGCAACAACAACAGCGAGAACGAAATCCATCGCATTATCTTGGAGTATATTATAAGTGAGGAAAACGCTTTCATGTTGCAAAAGTTCCAGAGCGAGCTAGTGGCAGATTCCGACGGCTACATGAGAAGCCAGCTCCGCTACTTCCCCGGGAAGTCCGTAGTGGACATATCGGTCCACTTCGGCTGGGCCACCACCATCTGCCTAGAGGAGATAGAGCGATGCCTAGAAAAGGCACTCTTAGTGAAGGATAACCATATTCTGGGGACGTTCTACCATGCCAACAAGTTCGACCCAGACATTTTGCTGCGGCTCTCGGATCACCAGGCGCTTCGGACCTTGGCCAGAGAGAATATGGTGGAGCAACAGAATGTCATCTCTTCGGACTTGAAGAGTCAGCACACCGCCTCGCACAGCTTGGTGACTCTACAGGAGTTTGGGCTGGGCAGCGAGCAAAAGGATGTTGAGCCCAGCTCGAACTTTAGCGAGTCGTTGATCCAGTTGGACGGCTTGAGGTTTGAGTGAGTGCCCAGGAACCGCCAATTAGATGCATCACGGGATTGAGCTAGGCCATATTTGGAGAATGCAGTTGGTGCACGGGCTGATTCAGCCATGCTCCCATCGCCAAGCTGACCATCTTTGATTTGTTGATGTGTCATTTTGCCGATGTCTCTAGCTGCTGATCGCCTACACCCTAGAACGACGACTCGACCACGGCTTGAGACATGTGTGCAAATGCCACGATCTGTGGGACTCATGGATATATCTGCTCCTTCAAAGTAACGCAACATGAACGCGTACTGTGGTTGGGGAGAAGGTTTACTGTCATAAAACAGTGCTGCAACGAGTACATGCCACGCTTTCAGAATAGACACTTGTCCATGCGATTGTCCACAAGTCTCTGAGGCTCAGATACTCGTGGCTACCACCAATGCAAGTTGTCGAACTGGGTATGCAACGGATGTTTTGTTTGAAGATAGGGTCTACGTGCGGCAGTCGTATTTGGCATGGAGTCTTGTCTTGAGGCCTACTCTTTGAAGCCAGATATGAACCCATGATCGCATGCGAACAAAAATCCTCTCACAATGCTCTGGCGATGGTGCCCACTTGGCAAGCCGAGTCTCCAGGGCTCTTCTTTACCTTCAAAGGTGCCAGATTCAATCGACACTCAGACTTAGCCTGCCTGAGGCACTTGTCGGCAAGGGCGGTATGAATTCGAATTACAAGATGTTCGATGAGAACGAGGGATTCTACAGGGGGAATCTGGTGGGAATTATGGATAACTTCGGTTATCCCTGAAAACAACAGGTGGCATATCTCACTGAAGCCCGAGCGTCCAACGGCTCACAGGTGACACGCTGGATGATATGTTCCCAGCCGATGCTTTTGCCAGTGCGGTGATATGTCTAGTCCGTGATATTCAGTCCCCCAACGGGCCTGGGGCTAAATAGAAGTGACCCTAGTGAATCTAGTGTGGGCTTGCCAAGAGGGTCAAGTCGTGATATGTGATCAGTCGAGCGGGTGATAATATCGCCACGGAATTCCCAATCTAAACGGTGATGAATCCATGAAAGCGAGTCGAAACCAAAGAACCAGTCTGTGCAACTCAAAACGGATCATCAATATCAAGGGCTTCAAGACATCGATTGGTTGGTTCGCGAGCCGTTTACGTTGTGCCAGCTTTGGGCTCCTAGCAACTATAGACGGAGTCTATAGAATATCTGGAGTAGTCTATGGGGCCATAAAGCTTGGCCGCTTGGATTGGATAAAAATTTAGTGGAGAATAGAAGGCATCTCAAATCCAGGGCTGCTAGGAATATCGAAGCATGAAAGGAGAATTCTACGAAGCTCAGTCCAGCTCCACAACGTTGAAAAGGACTGGCAAATATAGACCAAAGAGGGGTACAAAGGTGGTAGACAAAACCCAGTCTTACCGTTCACCTCGTGTATGCTTCCATAAAACTTGTACATGCTGAATCTGCTGAATCTGCTGAATCTGAGTCTTAGTCGAAACCGTCCGTGAGGGGGACAATCCTGTATACTGCACCGAAACGTAGGTGAGAAGGTGCTCATGCTAGCCATTACCACTTCACTGTGGATGAGTGGTCACCTTATAGATGAAAATCAGCCCATGTCAAAGAGCAGCCCACTATTGCCTTGGTTGCCATCCTCGAACATCCTCTTGCAATGACAGTGCCAGCAAAGTGCCTGCACACAAGCTCGCAACATGCAGGAGTAGATAATATGCAGGGGTGGGCGGACCAGTTGCAGCTTGGCGAGCGTCATCACCCTTCAGCGTGCTTGGTGCCGCTGTAGCAGAGGAGAATGTGAGCAAGTGGCACGCCAGTCACGCGTCTTGGCGAGCCTCGGCGGCGCCCGCGGCAGTTCCGGGGCGGGGTATATAAGCGAGGAATTTCGGCCATTCCGAGGGCGTCGAAATGGTCAGGACGGGCCTGGTTAATCAAATTGTTATGGAACTAATTTCAAAACAGAATAATCAAACCATTCAAAATAAACTCGATACTCAAGGTAAAGCTAATTTGGGTATTAACTCTATCAAAAATGAAAGTCAAAGTCTTATTAAAAGATATAGTATTGACGGAACTAATGGTCTAGAATTCGATCATATCTCACCATTATTCCTAGCTGGTAAAAACGAGCACAATGTTAGCTCCTTTTAAAATGTATTAGTAATCCACATATTGTGCATAAAACATGTCACAGGAAGCAAACAGAGATATGCTTATTTTAGTCTTAGGTCGTCTATTTCGTACTTTCTTAAAAAAATATCTAAAAAGTGCTAATATTGGTTGGAGAACTTATAAATTTATAGAATTAAATAAACCAAAGCTCTTAAATGATCTTAGTTATGATTATGGAGATCCTGCTAGAATAAAGAAACGTGGATCTGGTGCTAATTTTCTTGCTCCTATAAATTGAAATGACACAATCTTATTTAAACGTAAGATGGTTAATAACAAACCCGATATAAATATTAAATGGACCTAATATTAAACTTATGTTAACAAAGGGTTGGATCTTATTAATGAATCTTTAGTCAATCCTGTTGTTCTAAAACAGCTTGATAATATTAACGATAAAGTATTATGTTAGATCCGGCGCTCAGCAGAATTCCCCGAAGGGGAAGTTATAGAAGTGAGAGCAGGTATGCTCCAGACAACCGCCCCACAACTCTACCAAGCTTACGCAAGCAAACACGGGCTTCCAATTGCCCACTAGCTAACCGACAGTCGCAGCTGGGGGGGATGTTAGATCCACCATGGGTAGCGCGCTACCCATGGATACCAAATTTGCCTGCGACGTACGCTACAAGTGGACGCCATGGTTACCCCCACTTGGAGAGAGACGGGCGCTATCCCGACCGACTATCTCCGAGACTCAGACGAGATGGCACCAGCTGCATCTTATCCGATGTAGCGCCGTGGTTTTACCCAAATGCACTTCAAGGCGCCATTGGTCTAGATAAGCCAGACCACTTCTCGGGACGCCTAAGGCGGCCCGAACGTGTATAATACCCCACTCCGACCAAGTATGGCGCCATCGTGCGCCCAGGACGGCTAAAAGTGGAATCAGCACCACGTCTCACGCGGCCCGCGCCAGTTTTATCTATATAAGTTTGGATGATCCCCCTTGTTTTAGGGATCATCAACGAATACACCTTCTCTTGAGTACTTGACGCTAAAACAACTACAAAAGGACATAACATTGATAATATTAACGATAAAGTATTAGAGAATGAAATATCCAGCTAATTACTGAATACCTAACTAAATAGATACACTAAAATTTATATAATATGTATATGTTAAATTGTATCTTGTCGATACTATCACACAGATACAGTAGTTTACCAAAGAGCTCAGTGCGTTGAGAGGCGCTCGCTGAGATCTGTCCTGGGGCTTGATGACCCCCCGCTTCGCGGGCGTTTATCATTCGTCTATAGGAAGCTCGTCTTGACAACATAAGTTTTTGATGCCTTCCACCGGCATTAGTTTGTATCATTGCATCTGTATTAGTAGAAAGTGGGGCTGGAACTGGATATAGACGGCTATATACTATGGGGATCCAAAAGGGTCATGGGTCAATGGACCGAAGATGATAAGATTGATTCTGTGATTATGCAATGTTCGCTTCAGCATGTGTTACCGGAAATCTCGAACTTCGTGGATACTCTTACAAGACATGAATTTACTAGCAGACGGAAATGACGACGGAAATGACGACGGAAATGACGACGGAAATGACGACGGAAAAGGACGACGGAAATGACGACGGAAATGACGACGGAAAAGGACGACGGAAAATGACGACGGAAATGACGACGGAAAAGGACGACGGAAATGACGACGGAAATGACGACGGAAAATGACGGTGCCAGCTGAACTGGAAATGAATGAAACTGCAGAAGCAGGAAACTCAGCAACAACCCTTCTCGAGAATCTCTTGCTTAAAGTCAACGAAGGAGACCATATACAGGTTCATGAACTATTTTTGTCCGCAGCATTAGCAGTGACTAAGGCGGTAGCGGATTTAATCATCAGCGAGTCGATTTTTGGAACGCCTCGTCTTGGCCGGCTTGAGCAGTACTCGTGATTCTGACTCTGGCCTGCGTTGCGATGGCCTCCTCTTTTGGGACTGCATTCATGGTTGTGCTCATGGTCCATTGGGTTATGCTAAGATAAAAATGCCAGTTTGGGTCTCGATGGCCTGGATCCTCAATGGTCAGAATAATGGTCCACGTCGTCCTCAATGGCTTGTGCTCCGGGAGCTAAAACAGTGCTAGGCTCGAACTCTAGGGACTCGCGTCCTATTATATCTTTATACCTTATCGCCCAAAATACCTCCTGTGATACCTTCTTCTAGTGATTCTCAAGTGATGTACGATCAAAACTAGGGTCAATAGATCAATGGGTCAATAGATCAATGGGTCAATAGATCAATGGTCAATAGATCAATGGGTCAATAGATCAATGGTCAATAGATCAATGGGTCAATAGATCAATGGGAATGTATCATTGGGATGAGCAAGGTGGTGCCAGAAAACTCCTGGATCCGGCGTGAAAGAGTGGTAGTGCTCAAGAATTCGTACATGGACTTGACTCCGGAACCTGGTGGCCACGAGGCAGCCATGTCAGACGTCAATACCGTGTCCCTTTCTGTGCTACCATTTTCTTAACCAGAACAAGCGATACGAGAAAAGAAACCAAGGCATGGTCTGCGACCGCTGGAAGAAGTTCCACAAGAAGGGCTGGAGGCCCATAGCTGCGTTCATGGTGGACCTCGCCGATGAAGTCCATCGACAGATGGTGTTCTTAATTGAGACTCTTTGACTCAAAGAAAGCAGACCGCGGGGACGCTTCGTTCACTGCCTCAGCTACCCAAGGGTTGGCTCGCCGCCCAAGCTGCCCAAGGTTGGCTCTCACTCCCCAAGGTTGGCTCTCACTGAGGGACGGGCCCATGGCTTCATCTTGACATCAAAACTCGCCGATTGCACTTGCAACACGCTCCTGTCCCCACAAGAGCGGCCTAGCTCGGTGATGGGGCCGAACATCATGACGCCTAGAAGTGGCCATTTTATCATGGTGTGAACAGCTGCCTCCACAGGTACTCATCTCGAACGACATCTGGTTCCGTCGGGGCTTCTCGACGTCAAAAGCCCTCACGTCCTGGGGACGTCCGCGTGAACTACACGCAACGATCTTGTCCTTTGCAAGATTGGAAAAGTGATCTACTTTTCCAGTACCAGATGCGGAGAAAGGAAGGGGCGCTTGCCAGCTTATAGTTTGACTTCACGGTCGAAATGGACAAGTTGGGTGGTGCACTGCATCGTGCTAGGCAATGATTATACTCTTCATGACATTCAGGGTCTTCATCAAAGTTGGCGGCGTGTGGTGGCGGTGGCGTCCCAGGAGGAACGGGTTTCTGTACTGGTGGGTCCACCAAAACAGACAAAGACCGAGTCTTGTTAAAAATCCCCAAGCTGGAGAGGAAGCCTCCGCTATCAAATCAGCCTAGTCACGGTTTCCCGCGTCGGCGCATACTGTTGAGCTTTACGCTCACCTGCACATAATCTGGAACAGTGCTATCATCAGTATCCTGATGATTCTAGTAGTGTTTGGAACTTAGGTCATCATCTCGGTCATGTCTATTCTTATCTGTATCTATCTATACTAAGAACTCGCTGTGTGACCTTTCATAATTGATGCCCCTCAAACCTGAGCGGGCATCCCGCACTTAAATATCTTTTCCAGGAACTCCCATGTCGGCCGACGGGAGCTCGTAAGTGAACTTGCATATCACATATACCATATTCCTGCATTCGCCGTTGTTTCATCTGTACCAGGTATCCTGAAATGTGTGAATGTCGCTCACCATGTTTCACCTCTGCATCCTCCATACAGTAGTCTGCACACAAGCTCTGGACTGCATCCAGAGCAGTCACAAATACAGGTTCGCACATCACACAGTTCAACACATACAGAGGAAGGTCAGAGCGTTGGCTTCCCGCCGGTGGACTGTTCAGGCCAACGTGAGTCTGCGGTGGCCCGTCCAAGGATGGGTTGGAGAAAATGTCAATCGAGAGCGATTCAGGAAGCTGCAAGAGTAGGAGACAAAGAAGGACGGATGAAGCCGGCAAGTTCGTGGTCACAAGACGCAGTCTCCGGAAGTCTGCCACGAGACCGGCGCAAAAGGCAAAGAGAAGCGGCAGTTGAGAAGCGGCAGTTGAGCGGGAGTCTCTCATCAAGGAAATCCCGTCAGACGGGCCTTTCTACTGGGCGGTTGTACCGTGCAGGGAAGGAATTGAGTTGCTCTCTCTTGACCAAAGCAACTCGCCATTGGTAAGTCTTCGACGAGTCGGAGAAGTCGCCAATATGAAAATTAAGGGGGTGAGATGTTTCCTGTTGGAAGGGAGGTGTCTTACTACCGTTCTGTCGAAGGTTGAGTGGTTTGGCACTTTGGCCCGTCCGGGGATGACCGAGGGTGCCAAAACCTACAGAGGCTGAGCCTATGAAAGCAAGCACTCCGGCAAGAGGCTTGTGATAAACACCTTGGCAAGAGGCTTGTGATGAGCAAACACCCTGGCAAGAGGCTTGTGAAGGAGATGTGCACATGACACGAACGGGCCTTTGACTAGTGGAACCGCCAAGAGGCAGGAGTGCAATGGGTGCCTAATGGGTGTTTGACCTTGAGATGCCCTACACAAAGCAGACTTGAGTGGGAACTCGGGCCAACGAGAAGGTTCCGATTATCCGAAACGTTTCCACCTGTGATCAGTATGAAGTCGGGCCATGGTGAAACAGATCGAGTGCGACTAAAATGGCAAGAACTGCGACTAAAATGGCAAAGACTGCGACTAAAATGGCAAGAACCGCGACTAAAATGGCAAGAACTGCGACTAAAATGGCAAAGACTGCGACTAAAATGGCAAACACTGCGTTCTTGAGGTGCTGGATGAAGAAACCCTCATGCAACCGCCGCGCCACATCATGAAGAACTTATGATTCCCAGCCTACAGAAGCCACTACGTGGACTGCAGCAAGCTCGGGTGGGCAAAGTGACTATAAAGAATCCTATGGCGCTGCGCCGCATGCAGGAGCCGAAGCTGGAGTTGCGCCACGTCTTCGGTGGCCACTAACGTTGGCATATGCATAACAAGTCTATGCGGACACTCCGGGGCTCTCCCTGGTCAGATTATTAAAATGCGGTGATGGTTCGCACTTCAGAGCGCTTTCGTCACGTCTGACCTTGGTTTTGGCGGACAGGAACTGCAAACTGGCACTGACCAGCGCTACTTGTGGCTTTATCCGTCAATGGTCCCCCTGTTACTGCCTAGGGTAAAGGACCAGTCAATTGATGGATGATGACGGCGCGCCGAGACGACCCAGATTCGGCGGGTACCGTGTCAACCGTGTGTGCCATGGCTAGTGGTGTGTGCCATGGCTAGTGGTGTGTGGGTGTGATGGGCTTGAAGGAAGCTGATTGGTGGCTGCGATATCGGGGCTCTGGATTGGGCTGATAAGCCTGCACAGAACGCCTGCTGCCGCTAATCGCGCGTGATTTGTCACCTTCCAATCGCCCGCGCCAAGCATCAAGGAATCACGCGATTACTCGATGCGATCAATCGAACTACCAATCGCACATCCTTCCAATCAAATTCCGCCGCACCGTCGGATACTTTCCGTTTTGGGACCGGATGGTTTCCTTTTCGGGATCGGCCAGTCTAGAGCATTCAGCCTTGAGCCTTCAGTCTGGCATTGGCCAGCATCGGTCAGTCTTCAACATCGGTCAGTCTTCAGCATCGGTCAGTCCCGCATCGGTCAGTCCCGCATCGGTCAGTCCCGCATCGGTCAGTCCCGCATCGGCCAGTCCCGCATCGGCCAGTCTCGATTCCATCACCACCCCCATTCGGAGTGTCCTTCTTGTCTACGCACTACCCTACGGGCATCGGCTGACCAACAGACGGGGCATGTGCAAAAGACCGTGCAGGACGACTGTGATTTAGCCCGGGTGCCCTGTGCAGGACAGCGCCATCGCCGCGCGCGGGCCGGGCCCGATTACCCTGCACAATGCCCCGGCATCAATCTAGATAAGCAGCTTCCGGCATCCAAGCCCCAGATAAGCCGCGTCGCCACGCTGCAGGTACAACTATATAAGAGCCCGGGCCACTCCCAGTGCCGCCGGCTTCTTCCCTATTGCCATGCCTGTTGCTCAATACGTCCCGCTCCCCCAGGCCGCAGGCTACGCCGTGGTGGTGGGCCTCGGCGCTGTCTTCGCCGCAGGAATGGTGCTCACCACCTTCTGCTTGAAGAGATACAACAAAGAGATCATGACCGCAGAGGAATTCTCCACCGCCGGCAGGTCCGTCAAGAAGTTCCTCTTGTCTGCTGCAGTGGTGTCTTCGTGGACCTGGGCCGCCACGTTGTTGACGTCCACCGTGCAGGTCTACAACAATGGAGTGTCCGGAGCCCTCTACTACTCGGCCGGAGCGGCCGTGCAAATCATCTTGTTTGCGTGTTTGGCCATCAAAGGAAAAGAACGCGCCCCCCATGCTCACACCTACCTTGAAATCATCAAGGCGCGCTACGGAAGCGCCACCCACGGCGTGTACTGTTTCTGGGGTTTTGCCACCAACGTGTTGGTCACAGCCATGCTCTTGACCGGCGGCTCGGCCGTGGTGCACGACTTGACCGGCATGAACGTGGTGGCGGCGTGTTTGTTGTTGCCGCTCGGCGTGGTCATCTACACCATTTTCGGCGGCATCAAGGCCACGTTCTTGACCGACTATGCGCACACCGTGGTGATTGTCATCATCATGTTGGTGTTCGGCTTCAACGCCTTTGCCGTGTCGGACAAGTTGGGGTCGCCAGCTGCGGTGTGGGACATGGTCACCAAGTTGGCCGAGTCGCAGCCCCGCGAGGGCAATGCCGGCGGCTCGTACTTGACCATCAAGTCCCGGTCGGGCGGCATCTTTTTTGTCATCAACATCGTGGGCAATTTCGGTACCGTGTTCTTGGACAACGGATACTTCAACAAGGCGTTTGCCTCGGACCCGGTGGCCACCTTGCCTGGCTACGTGATGGGCGGCTTGGCGTGGTTCGCCATCCCCATGTTTGTGTCCACCACCTTGGGACTCACGGCGCTCTGCTTGCAGGGAACGCCCAGCTGGCCCACGTACCCGAACGTGATGACCGCCGATGAGGTGAGTGCCGGCTTGGTGTTGCCCAATGCCGCCGTGGCTCTCTTGGGCAAGAGCGGCGCGGTCATGAGTCTCTTGTTGGTGTTCATGGCCGTGACGTCCGCCATGTCGGCGGAGTTGATTGCCGTGTCGTCCATCTTCACCTACGACTTCTACCGCACGTACCTCGACCCGAAGGCCTCGGGCAAGAAGCTTATCTTGGTGTCGCATGCGTCGGTGGTGGGCTTTGCCTACATCATGGCCGGCTTTGCCATTGGCTTATACTACGCCGGAATCTCCATGGGCTACCTCTATGAGCTCATGGGCGTGATCATTGGCGGCGCGGTGCTTCCATCGGCCATGACGTTGATCTCCAAGAACCAGAACTGGGCTGCGGCCACCTTCACGCCGCCCATCGCCACGGCGCTCGCCATCATGCTGTGGTTGGTGTGCACCAAGGTCAACTTCGGCACCATCAGTGTGCCCACCACGTTCGAGGACGACGCCATGTTGACCGGCAACGTGGTGGCGCTCTTGGCGCCGTTCATCCTCATCCCGGTGCTCACGTTGGTGTTCCGGCCGCAACGGTTCGACTGGAACATCTTGAAGAGCATCACGCGCGTGGACGAGGAGGAGGAGTTGATGGAGGCCGAGTCGCAGACGCCCGACCCGGAGAAGTTGGCCCCCGTGCGGTCGCAGGTCACGCAGGTGGCGCACACCATGGCGTTGGGCCAGCTCGACGAGTACGCCGCCGAGAGTGCCCGCTTGAACAAGGCCTTCAAGATCGCCTTGACCATCTGCGGGGTGTTGGCGGTGTGCCTCATTTTGCTCTGGCCCATCCCCATGTACGGCAGCGGCTACGTGTTCAGCAAGCGCTTCTTCACTGGCTGGGTCAGCGTGCTCTTCATCTGGTCGTTCATCACCGCGTTCATCGTGGTGGTGGGCCCGGTGTGGGAGGGCCGCACGGGCATCTACAACACGTTCCGCGGCATCTACTGGGACTTGACGGGCCAGAGCCACAAGTTGCGCCAGTGGCAGGACTCGCATCCGGAGGCCTTGCATGCCGTGAGGAGTCAGTTGTCGGCGCAGTTGGTGAACATGTCTTTGGTGGAGGGGCACGAGGTGCCGGGCATCGACCAGGAGTTGGAAAAGAAGGACTAGCTGATGTACAATACGAATGGATCTACACATGATCGCCATCATCCCTCAGGGAACCATGAGTGCTGACCGACCAAGAAGGCTGCTGACCGACAATGAAGGCAATGTCCGGTGAAAGAGAGATGTGCCTACCTGGGTTGTGATTGGATGATATACCGGCAACACTATAGATAAACTTAGCCTGATCAATACGGCGGACCCATTAGGAGCCGTCTGGCTTGGTCTGGTCAAGAACAATGCATTTGAAAATCAATCTAGCCATATAAGTAGTAAAGTGACACGTTTTTGATGAACCAAGGGCCCGAAAGAGGCCCAAAAAGAGGCCCAAAGATTACATCTCGCTAACTATGATGTGCATGGCTTACCAAATGCCAATGGGGCTGGCTTGGTAGGGCGTTGTTTGCCCACAAACAAGCACGCATCGCTACCCCAAGGAGTCGCCAAGGTGATACCCTAGTCGATCGCCTGTTCCAGATTCTTATCTCATTAATAAATGAGTAAATTACGCCTCAAAGGTATAATATATAAAACTTAAGCTATTTAAAGCAAAAACGTTAAATTAGATTCGGAAAAATCTGGACTTACTTGTATTTCTTTAACTTCATTTTCACCATTTTCTAATTGTATTTGTACACTTCTTAAACCTACTAATACTGATTTAATTGATATAGCTGAACCTATACTACTAACATAGTTTCAACCAACAAAAGCATCAGGATATTGTGGTGTACGATGAGGCCAAAAAAAATCAGTAAATACCAAAATTTTGATCATTTTACAATAGTTAATTTGTTCAACTATAAAAAATGTATTGATGTGAATCGTTCCTTTAACAACCCTCCGCGACAAATCTCGTTACTTCCCAACTATTGTCGATCACTACTACCGGCATACCGTTGCCATTCTTCTTGAACTTGAGCATCAGTCAGTCGAAGCGATCCAATGTTTCAGGATATACCGGAACTAGGATGTTCCTATCCACGGGAAATCCACGGATAACGGTCTGGGGTTTCAAAATGGCGCATTGGATCTTCCCAAAGAGGTATTGCACCAAATTTCGGACACCTCGTCCTACCGAATGGTTATACTAAAGTAGCATTACATGACTACATTACCAGCTGACCCAACAGTACTAGCTGACCCAAAGGTTTTGACAAGATCTCTGAACAAGACGAGTCAGTCGATTCAACAGAATACTGATTATGGACTGAACTACCAGAATCCAAGAGGAACTTACAAGTAGTATGATCGTCAAGCTTCAAGTCTGAACCAAAAGAGGTTGAAAAAGAGCTGTGAAAGAGCATTAACAGAAGGTGGATCCTCAGTCGTAAAAGAGAAGCTTTACGATTACGCAGCTCTTTCGAGAAGTCATTTTGTTGCCTTGAGCTTATTGTTGTTGCCCTTGCCACGGGTTTGCTAAGCCGCTTGTCGTTGTGATTATTGTTGCCTGGGCCCGTTTGCTTTTAGGGTTCTTTGTACCGAACGTACCTTCAGAGCGGAGTCCGATTGGTCCGTCGTATTCGACGAATTATCTGAATCAGACAGCAGCTGAACTGTGAGCTTCGAAGAAAAGAGCCAAAATGTGCTGGAAGTAGATGTTGAGTCATCTTTGTAGCATCGACATAATCCTGAGATAAGGCATCCCCGAGGACATGGCACCATCGCTAATGATAACGGTCATTCAATAACCGCATGCCAGCCATATCCCTTTAGTCATTTCGTAGCTTGGCCAATTTCTCTTTTGATCCATAAAACTATAGTAAAGCCTTAGGTGCTAGACTTCTTAATACACTCGTGATAGATTTTCGTCGTGGAAGCTCCTGATTTTGTTATCATTCACGTCGCCAGCTTCGCTCATATGGTCCACTCCATGCATTGTACCTTGAACACTCCTCCAAGGCCCTTTCAGCTTGTTCTTCCGAAGCAGTGTATTTCTCGACGTCACTTTCAGAGCAACTTTGTCACTTTCCCCATGGAACTTCCCAAGAGTCGAAAACGGCGGATCAACAAACCGTGCACGAGCCTTTGGGACCTTGATTCGGGCATTCCACTAGTGGCGATGCGTCGCGGTGCTTCAAAGTCCAACGCAGGGCTCTCCATCAACGAGTACTTGCTCCAATCACTTCCTCCACAATCACTTCCTCGACAATCACTTCCTTCACAACCACTTCCTCCACAATCACTTCCTTCACAACCACTTCCTCCACAATCACTTCCTCCACAATCACTTCCTCCACAATCACTTGCTCCAATTATTGTCTGCACTTGACTAGCCCGAAACCTTTTGGTTGGGTGGTGACCGCGAAGCTTTATGGCACGCTTTGATTCGTATGAATTATGGTGTTGATAATTTTATCGTGGCCATGCCGGCCCCGGTTCGATTAAAGGGTGTTGACTTTTATGTTCCCTATGATGCCCAAGATCTTTTGGAACTGTTGAAGATGAGCTTTACGCCAAAATAAAGATCGTGCCATTTAGCATGGTCACATATTTACCAGACAAAGAGCGCTATGCTCCGATAGATACCATCGATACTTCTAAAGTTTAGGCGAACATTTCAGGAACGGAGTTAAGAAAGCGTTTGAGGGATGGGTCTGAAATTCCTGAATGGTTTTCATATCCAGAAGTTGTTCAAAATTTAAGAGAAAGCTATCCACCACGCTCTAGTCCAGGCTTTGCTGTTTTCTTTGTGTTTTTTTGCTGTATTGGTGACGGGCGAACAATCTGATGCATTGGGAGAACACTTTTGTCGGGCGTTGCAATCCATTTTGAACCAATTTTCTGGGGGACGTAGAATCACCACGCTAAACACGAAGAACGCACATCCATTTTTGGTTAATGAATTGGTCAAGTCTGGAGCTGGTGTTGTCAACCCGGCGATTGATGTTGAGCCTTTCGTGGAAGCAATTGGTGACGACAACGTTGTGAATGGGCTGGTCAAAGGAGGGAGTAAAGCTGAAGTTTCAAATTGAACGGACTGAAATTTCGTCCGTTTCATCTGAGGTTGTCGAGTACTGCAAGGGTTTTTTCATGACAAAAAAGTTTGAATGATTCAGGCACGTTATAAGTTCATGGCAAGATTCAAAGTAACAGCCATTGGGTTCTGACATCTGTACACCACAAGGTCGAATCAAAATTTAACTATAATAGATGTAAGGCAAGGTCAGTGTCATACGTTCGAGGAATTACGCTGGCCCCCGTACTCTACAATTAGTTTGTACTAGGTACTCTGAGATTTTTCAACTACAGTTATTAGATACCTTGTCAATTGCTGAGGGAAAGATGTCTTGATATCTGATGCATACAACGAGCAGAATCCTTGCTTGCGCGACACTTACTAGCATGTAAACAGGTAGCATTCGTTGGCCATCCTAGCCCTTAAGCTACCAGCCTTTAAACTACGGCCTGCCAAAGTGGCCAAGCGGCAGAAATGTCTGGTGTTGAAGGCCGCAGATGGAAACGCGGGGAAGCACCGAGATGCGTCTTCCACGGATGGGAGGTTGGTCTCTCATAGCTAATGCGGGCCGCTTCCTTTTGGAACTTTGATCAAAAGAACCACGGAGGAACATCACAAGATGCTGGCCATATCCAGCCCCACCAGAACATCTGTGAATACAAGTGAAGTTGAGGAAGGAGATCCTTTTTTCCAATTCTTATAGTTGATCTTCGCAGAATGGATCTTCTCAAATTGGACCTTCTCAAATGGACCTTCTCAAATTGGACCTTCTCAAATGGACCTTCTCAAATGGACCTTCTCAAATGGACCTTCTCGGACATTTTCTCCGCACATTTGTCTATGGTAATCTACGTCGCTCCAAGCGGACCAAGTTTCGACGCAAACACGGGATCGCCCCTTTACTGCTAGGAAACGACAGGATCACTGGGGCTATCTTTTCTAACGTGGACGTGGCTTGCGTCCTAGACTTAACCATGGCATGTATTAACCTAGAACAGACGAGGAACCCCCGGCTTATGATAGGGAGGAAAATCACACTTATATACACTTGGTATCTGCAATCCGGCATATACATGGAAAGTAGCACGTTGTGCCGTTTTCCATCCGGGACACCCGGATCCAGGGATCCTGATTAGTTCGTTTCCTAACATTTACCTGGTCTGGGTGGCCCCATAAGCGCGTATGGGTGCAAAATAGCTGCAAAGTGCGACTCGCGCGCTTGACCAAAGACGCATTCCCACACCATTAGTCGAGTCCAGACACTTGGGATGAGAGTTGTATGCACCACCAATGGTATGAATGGAAGACGGGCTCGGGGAGTTGGCCCATGCGCTGGCACGGAGGATCAGATCCACGAGGGCACACTTGCCTGTGGGTTGCAGGCGGTTGGATTACAAGGTACACCCATCTCTCCTGTATACAATATCATAAATCGTGGGATGGTGGTCCCATTCCCCAGTTAGGCTTTTATGGATTCTATCTTGAGGCACATTTTAGGCTCGATATGTTCAGTTTCCGACGAGTGTTTCCATGTTAACATATTCTTGCAACACGCATTGACCTGTGCTTTAAAGAAGATGCAGTGACCCGCAAGAGGGTCCCATTCTTACCCCATGGTTGGCCTCGGACCACCAGCTTATCGGATGCAGTCACGTAGTTTGTTGACAAGCAAAGACTGAGCGCGCTATGCTTAGCCACTGCGCATACCTTGGTTGCCAGGACAGCCAGAATACGTCACGCGGTTAATGGGTGAATGTCGATCTCCAAATATAAAAGCCTAACTGCTGTTAGGCTCCCCATGGGTAGTGTACTACCCATAGACACTCAAAGTGCGATGCACGGCTAGATGCGCTATGACGTTGGACCTCGCCTCCATGCTCGGTCCAGACCCCTATGGTCCCCTTCTCCCGAGATCTAGACTGATAAGCCCTTATCTCAATAAGACTTATCCGGTCAGCCACTCGGCACGACCCGCCCGATAAAAGCCTTATCTCCCGATAACGGCCCGAATACGTGGCGCAGTCGCTGCCGGCTTTCTATATAACTCGGACGTGTCCCCTTTGTTTCACGGATCATCAACAATATAATTCCTTCTCTTAGTCTTACATCTATCGAACCTGACAACTGCCTGCTAAGTTCATAAGAGTAGTCAATACAAACCCAGGTTGTAGGATCATCAAAGATGCCTCCTAGAACCAGACCCACTTATACAAATGTATCTGCTGATGAAAAGGAAGTCCACAACTATCTCCACGATATCATGGCTGTGTTATTCGAACATGGATCACCACTGGACGTTAGTCCATGGTTACTCTACGGTCCTCCAAACACACCCATATATAACGCACATCAGGAATTATATAGCTTAAATAGTTTCCGGCAAATTCTGTCATAACTAGTCCGATTGGGACCTTTTCAGGTACGTGCCAAGGCTGTGACGTGGCCTTAGCCAGTCTCTACACTGCAGATGATCTTGCTTCGATCCCGGTAGTTTTTCTTTTCTAATTTAATTCTCTTGTTGTCGTGGAATTCTCTTCTTGTGTTTTTCTTTAACCTAATAGCTCAAAGAAGCTGTGTAGTGCTATATATCGCATTTGAAATTCCAGAAATGGGCCTAAAAGATACATAAATATATCATTTAGAGACGAGATATATGGGGTCCGACCCACCCTCTTCCGCTTTGTTTCGGGACCATCACTGAACAGGGAAATAAGCCTCGCAGGGAGAGGATTGACTTTTATGCTTGGATAAAAGAGATTCGTCATTTTAGTCCAGCGTGTAAGTACCAGAGGTGTAACTTGAAGGTGTCGTGTAATCTTGAGGGGTGGGCCATGCTCCGCAAAGCGCCATCTACATTGGAAAACATGAAATAACACCACGCCAACAAGGGGAGAATAAGGTGATGGCGAGTATCTATACCTGCTTGTTAATAATTCTTATGCATTTGGTCTACGTTTTTGGATACTATACAAGCCTGCTTGCGGCCGGGCCGGTTCGCTCACCACTAGACGTTAGACTCCGACACCGGCATGTGGAACATCTAAACGTGGTTGGAGGGATGGTAACTACCGCTTTCCAAATTGGTCTCTTCCGCCTCATACTGTTAAAGTGTTTGTCTTTTGATTGTCCCTGGTATCCTTTGTAGCTTTTTATTTTCCATCATAAGCATTTTGTATCCATTTTAATGAAATTTGACCATGCGCCACATTAGGAGTTGCATCATTACTATAGACTTTGGTAATTAGTGCTCGAATCTCGAGGTTCATCCTGAAACATAAAAGACGAGATCGTATTGTAAGTGGCTCTTCATTTTAGCCCATTGCGGTTCGTATCATGTCGAGTGCGGAGTAAAGCGCCATCGATGCTTCAAGCGAGCGCAATCTTGTGTGTATAGAATACCCTCAGTCCAAGCCGCCGCATTTTGCTCGAGGACAATGGCCAGTCTCTACCACTGTTTGGCACTTTACCGATGCATAACTTCTTTGGAGCACCTGAAATCGCTGGAACCGGATGTAGTTGCGATCGGCGGGCGTGGGTGTGTGGGTATCTTCCATCCAACCTGCACACCTCTCATCTAGCTTTACCACAACAAAGTCACACCTCGTGTTTACGGCCAGAGACCGACGATACTGATCATCACGGTTGGTAGTCAGACACCTTGGCTGCGACCAAGTTGAACCAATGAAGATGGGCAAACGCGCCGGAGGCTCAGCAGTGACTTGACGACTCGCGAAACGGCTGGCTCCATGGGCCATCAATCTTCCCATGGTGGCGCTAGTTGGACTTTTGTTTCTTGGGACAGTCTGGCGGCCAATGGCCTTCCTCGCGGCATCTGCGGCAGTGACTGCGCGGACAGGCACGGCGCATGTGGTCCACCTTGTAACAGTTGGTACAGTGGCGGATGTGTTCATGGACCTTCATCTTGGCATAAAGATATTGACCGTCGAGTAGGCCAGGGAGAGGAGCGTCGGTTGCAGAGCGGGCCATCGAGCCTTGGATGACATATAGCATGTCGACATCTCCACGGCCATAGTCAATGTGCTCTCCGTGGACTCCCGTGATGGAGCATGGGGGGATCACGGCGCCTGGTGCCCACAATGCCTTGTAGTAAGCCTCGGCCTCGTCCGGATCCACAATGAGGCTGGTGATGATGATGGTGAAGGAAATCCAGCCCGCCTTTTTGGGCTTGGGCAGGAGGTAGTGGAAGTATTTCTTCTTTGGCTTCGGTTGTGGTTTTGTCTGATCATAGGTCCACCCTCCGAATGCGGAGTAGTGAGTTCTTCTCACAACATAGTCCCCTATAGTTTCCACCTCTTCTGACACCTTCTTTAATTCTGGAAACTGAGT
This sequence comes from Metschnikowia similis, assembly GCA_002370765.1. Taxonomy (NCBI): domain Eukaryota; kingdom Fungi; phylum Ascomycota; class Pichiomycetes; order Serinales; family Metschnikowiaceae; genus Metschnikowia; species Metschnikowia similis. The sequence continues at coordinate 45,810 of NKZP01001066.1, forward strand.
AGCCATCCTTCTTATATTCCAAATATACTAAGCTTCCTTCTTGGTCTGAATGCCCTCTTCTTGGGGCGGCAGTCCCTTCCTTAAATAATGGAAGGGGCCCTCACTAGCCGCAGCCCGCTTTAGGGGTGCATCGTCGTCATTACAGCCGCTCAATCAGGAGGCAGAGGGAGAGCATTGTTTTATCCCTTCTAACTAAGCTCTTGTGCATAGTGTGCACACAGACTTGAGTCGTCCACCTCTTCAACCCTTGTTCCGTCTGGATACAGTCAGTGCGCATGCCCGCAGATGTTGACAAGCAAAGACTGAGCGCGCTATGCTTGTTGAACTGTGTGCTGTGCGAACCTGTATTGTTGCACTGTGAGCTACATCCGTACATCACAGTACAGAGACGCTGATGCATGGGAGGTACGACCCGTACCTCAGGAGTGCAGATAGCTCATCCGTTCCCTCGTTTCTGATTGGACTGGAACATTCTAGAGATGCGACAGGCCGATGAGGAGCGGAGATTTAACTCCGCTCAGTCGGATATAAATAGAGCAGCGGGAGCGCGGTTAGATACGACCTTATTGATTCTGAGCGGTCAATCACTGAACTCCTAGTTAAGTATTGCCTGGAATATATCATTATGACTAAACTGAGAACCGAATATGAGGATGCTCTAGAGTCCCAAGAGGAGTCATACGACCCTCATATCGAATCTCTATTGAAGTCTAATTCCACAGAAGAACTAGATTATGCGCTCGTAAAATCGAACGCGCAACATGTATTTGTGATTGCTCTGGATGCAGTCCAGAGCTTGTGTGCAGACTACTGTATGGAGGATGCATATGTGAAACATGGTGAGCGACATTCACACATTTCAGGACATCTGGTACAGATGAAACAACGGCGAATGCAGGAATATGGCATATGTGATATGCAAGTTCACTTACGAGCTCCCGTCGGCCGACTTGGGAGTTCCTGGAAAAGATATTTAAGTGCGGAATGCCCGCTCAGGTTTGAGGGGCATCGATTATAAAAGGTCATTCAGCGAGAGCCTAGTATAGATAGATACAGATAGGAATAGACATGACCGAGATGATGACCTAAGTTCCAAACACTACTAGAATCATTAGGATACTAATGATAGCACTGTTCCAAATTATGTGCAGGTGAGCGTAAGGCTCAACAATGCTTAGCCACTGTGCATGCTTGGTTGCCAGGACAACCAGAATACATCAGGCGACTATGGGTGAATGTCAATCCCCAAATATACAAGCCTAGCTGCCTGCAATTTTATGAGAGTAATCAATACGAGCCCAGGAGGAGGATCTTCAAAGATGCCTCCTAGAACCAGACCCACTAATACAAATGGATCTGCTACTGAAAAGGAATTCCACAACTATCCTGATACCGTGGCTGTTATTCGAGCTATGATCACCACTGGACATTAGCCCATGGTTACTCTATGGTCCTCCAAACACACCCATGTATAATGCAGAGCATGAATTATCTAATATAAGCAGAGACACTCATTGTTGAGCCACGGCATCTGCCCACGGGCAAGTGCGCACGACTGTGTCTGCCCGAGCGATGAGCGTTGACGTTTTCGTGGCACATGATGCAGCTGGAACAGGTGCAGGAAAAATGGTGGTAATACGCCTCCTGAAGTTGAAGTAGAAAGAAACGTATGGAAGAAGCAAGAGGTGTCTTCGGAGTTACTCAGTGAGAAGCCAAGAAGTGGAATATTTAAGCAGGTGATTCCCGCGTGTATTGGAAGGGCATCAGAAATCAAGGAAATAGGATCACCTAATGTCCTTTTGTAGTTGCTTTAACGTCAAGTACTCAAGAGAAGATGCATTAGTGGATGATCCCTAAAACAAGGGGGATCATCCAAACTTAGATAGATGAAACTGGCCCGGACGAGGCGGGGCCTGATTGCACCACTATCAGCCGGCGTGGGGGCACGATGGCGCCACTCTTGGTAGAAGTGGGGTTTTGGGACCCGACGGGGGCGCCTTGCCGACCCAACAAGTCCCAATCTGGCATGTCCGTAGGTCAAGTGGCGCCTGAGGCGCCAATTGTCCTGCATCTGAGTAAATCCACGACGTTGCTTTTGGGTATAACCACGGCACTGGTACCGTTTCGTCTAGAGCCTCGGAGATAGGCGGCCAAGGATTGGACACGCCTTTCTCCAGGTGGGGCCTCGACTTTTTCTTGTGTCCGCAAGTCGCAGGTTAATTTTGTATCCAACACCATCCACAATGTAATATATGCAATAATAGCATGCCACCAAGGGGAGAATAAGGCGACGGCGAGTATCACCTGCTTGTTAATAAATCTTTGCTTTTACCCGGCGTTTTCGGATACTGTATAATGCCTGCCTACGGCCGGGCCGACTCGCTGAGCACTAGACGTTAAAGATTCCAACGCCAGCCTATGTAATATTTAAACGTGGTCGAAGGCATGGCAATTAGCGATTCACAAATTGGCGACTTCCGCTTCATGCTGGCTATTTGTCTTGAATTGTCTCTGTTATCCTTATGCAGTTTTTATTTTCCACGATAAGCATTTTGTATCCATGTTAATGATATTTGACCATGCGCCACATTAGGATTTGCACCACTATTATAGTCTTTGGTAAATGGTGTGTGAATAGAGGTTCATCCTGAAACTAGCGTCCAGACGCTTCAGAACGAGATCTTATTGGAGAATGTTCGCTTTAGCCCATTGCGGTTAGTATCATGTCGAGTGCGGAGCAAAGCGCCATTGATGCTTCAAGCGAGCGGAATCTTGTCTGTAAAGAATACCCTCAGTGCAAGACCCCGCATTTGGCTCAAGGACAATGGTCAGTCCGAAGTAATTTTTGGCACTTTACCGAGTGCGTAACTTCATTGGAGCACCCGAAATCGCCAGGACGGGATGTAGATGCTCCTAACTGACCCCGGTCGACGGGCGTGTGTCAGTGGGTATCTTCCATCCAACCTGCACACCTCTCATCTAGCTTTTCCGCAACAAAGTCACACCTCGTGTTTACGGCCAGAGACCGACGATGCTGATGCAGCACGCTTTGGATTCCGACGCCTCAGCAGCGCCCAAGTTGAACCAATGAAGAAGCACGATGACGCCGGACGCTGCGCAGTGGCCTGCGATTGTCGCAGGCGATTAGGTTTTCCCTTGGCCTTACACGACTTGCGGGAACGATCGGTTTCCAGGTCCATGGGGCCTTCAATTTCCTCATAGCGGTGCCTGTTGGACATTTTTTGTTTGTTTGGACAGTCTGGCGGCCAATGGCCTTCCTCGCGGCATTTGTGGCAGTGACTGCGCGGACAGGCGCGGCGGGTGTGGTCCATCTTGTAACAGTAGGGACAGTGGCGGAAGTGTTCACGGGGCGTGAATTTGGCGTAAGGATAACCAACGTCGGGTCTGCCAGGGCGGGGAGCGTCGATGGAAGGACGGGCCATCGAGCCCTGGATGATATATAGCGCGTCGATTTCTCCACCGCTATAGTCAGTGATCTCTCCGTGGATTTCCGTGATGAAGAACGGAGGGATCACGGCGCCTGGTGCCCACAATGACTCGTAGACCTCGTGGGCCTCCATCGGTTCCACCATGTAGTCGATGGTGATGGTGAAGGGAATCCAGCCTGCCTTTTTGGGCCTGCGCAGGTGGTAGTGGTAGGATCTATTCTCTGGTTGTGGTCTGGTCAGTTTTGTCATTTTAATGTGCACCTTCCGGGTGTAGCTGTTGAGCGCGTCCATGTGTTGATAACTAAAGACTGAGCGCGCTATGCTTAGCCACTGCGCATGCTTGGTTGCCAGGACAACCAGAATACGTCAGGCGGTTAATGGGTGAATGTCGTTCCCCAACGATAAAAGGCCTGCTGCCTGCAATTTTACAAGAGTAATCATAAGAACCCAGTTCGGAGGATCATCAAAGATGCCTCCTAGAACCAGGCCCACTAATGCTAATGTATGCTAATGTATGCTAATGTATCTGCTAATGGAAAGGAAGTCCACAACTATCTTCTTGATACCATGGCTGTGCTAGCTAGGATCACCACTGTACATTAGTCCGTGGTTACTCTACGGTCCTCCCAACACACCCATGTATAATCTTGAACAGGAGTTGTCCGATTTACACCATGCGCTCTGCAGGTGGGCCTGCACGTGATCCGATGCTCTATTGATATCTTGAGATGGGGACCTTCGATGATTTCCTCAATCATCTTTATCGACCTCTACGATCCATAGATCTGGATTTCGATGATCTCTAGGATCCATAGATGTAGATTTCCTCGTCTCCAGCGGCTGGGACGTTTCTCTGGACTTTCGCGCACATGAACACATTGGCACTTTTCCATAGTTTTACAGTGGTTAAGCTGAAATTTGAAACTACAAGCGCGCATAGACCAAAGTGCTGGACTTGCTACTCATATACTACCATTTAGTGTGCTATATGATGTATGGCTATTGAACCCCTTAGGTTATTTGAAGGTTGACTCACATATGTGAGGTTTCCCTTGTGACTTTTTAGAGGTGACTGTTATGTTCTTTTGTAGTTTAACGTCAAGTACTCAAGAGAAGGTGTATCCATTGATGATCCCTCAAACAAAGGGGATCGTCCAAGCTTGTATAGATAAAAACAGGCCCCGCCTCGCCATGAGGCGTTGCACCACTTTCAGCCGGGGTCTCGACTTTTTTGTGTCCGCAAGTCGGAGGTTAATTGTGTATCCATGGGTACCATGGTGGATCTAGCAGTAACTAATATACAAGTTACAATATTCATCAAATATGTCACTTACTAGATCTTCTAGGAGCTCTTCTCGTGCTAGCACCAGAAGCTGATGCTCGTCAAGTGTTCACTGATCTTGACGAGCCCACGAGGAGAACAAGGGAGATGACTATCCTAGTCTGAACATCTCTCCTTGGTGATCTATGGTGAACAGCAAAAGATCTTTAATGTGAAACATGCAGGACTTGGGTCTCAACAGAAAGTGTAGAGAGAATCATTCCTGTTCAGCGCTGTACATGGGTGTGTTTGGAGGACCATAGAGTAACCACGGATTAATGTCCAGTGATCCGAGCTCGAAACACACAGCCATGGTATTATGAGGATAGTTGTGGACTTCCTTTCCATTAGCAAATACATTAGAATTTGTGGGCCTTTATATTTGGGTTCGACATTCACCCATAACCTTTGATGTATTCGGGTCGTCCTGGCGACCAAGACATCCACAGTGGCTAAGCATAGCGCTCAGTCTTGGGTTGTCAACACGAAGCTCTCCTGCATATTTTCCGGAACAGTGCCATCATTCACGGTCTGTAGTTGGGACTTAGGCCTTCTCAGTCAAGTCTATATCTGTATCTATCTATACTAGGAAGTTGCTGACTGACCGTTTATGACCTCAAACCTGAGTGGGCATTCCTCACTTGAATATCTTTCCCAGTAGCTCCCGTGACGAGGAGCTCGTAAGTGATTATGAAGGCACTTGTACCACACGCCTGCATCTGCCACTTTTTCCACTGTATCATGTATCCTGAACGTGTGATGCCGCTCACCATGTTTGACTTATCCTCGATACTGTAGGTACATAATCGTTCTCTGCAATAATCCTGGTCATAGTCTGGTAATAGTCCTGGTAATAATCCTGGTAATAGTCTGGTAATAATCCTGGTCATAGTCTGGTAATAGTCTGGTAATAGTCTGGTAATAGTCCTGGTAATAGTCTGGTAATAGTCCTGGTAATAGTCTGGTAATAGTCTGGTAATAGTCTGGTAATAGTCTGGTAATAGTCTGGTAATAGTCCTGGTAATAGTCCTGGTCACCTAGAGCAGTCACATATCCAGGTTCGCTCAACTTCAACAAGTTGCTTGTGACCTGCGGTTAACGGACCTGCTACCTCTCTTCTAGCTCGATGACAAAGTCACACCCCTCAAGTCCAGAAACTGACACCGATGCTCCAGGGGTAATCAGATGCCTTGGCTTTGACCAACCTGCAGGCACGCTGGCGTCGCCATCGGAGGTTCTTTTGCATCATTGTTAGTGCCATAGTGGCCATCTTGGCCCCGTGCGGCCCCGAGCCACCAACCTTGGTGGTCCGAAATTTGAGCATACTGCTTTCACCAAAACTCCGCCACAGGCAATGGCCAGTGGAATCCTGTATGTGCAGGCCTGCCACGTTGAAAAAAGGAAATTCTGCTGTGACGGCATGGGAAATGGGCCACCTGTGTCCCGAACCTCCAGTCCTGCTCTCCCAACTGGTCCTGCTCTTCCAGCTGGTCCTGCTCTTCCAACTGGTCCTGCTCTTCCAACTGGCCCTGTTCGAATCCCGCGGTGGACAGTTCCGGTTTGAGTAATCACCCACTCCTCACAAAGAGTAGCACACCCGCCATTTATTTTTATCATTATCTTTGATCTGTAATACATTTAATCATACTTTAAGTCTAACTCTTATATTCTATATATAAGAATAAAAAAAATACTTTTTTATAATTTGACTACTAATTTAATAGTCATAATATGCTCGGGGATTTTTCTTCTTTTTCTTGGCACTCATAGAAAGATATTCTTTTCTTCCTCTTTCTTCTTGTTATTATTTAACCGACTTTTTGATGGAATTTAGACCATCCTTTAAAATAAAATATATAATATATTCATTCTTGGAGGTTTAGGTTATTTAACTGTTAAAACTCATAATGAGATATTAAAACATTATAACTCTGAAATAAATTATCTTCTAAATTATTATAGTTTTTCTACTAATTATAATAGATTATAATATTTTATATGAAGATTTTTATATTAATCATTATTCCGGCCCTCGGCCGGCATAGGAGTAAATGGAAGGAAGTAACTCGCACAGTTGTTACCCGTGCGGAAGGCAAAGAGGATGGCAGGATGCTTCAGGTCGTAACGCGAGCGCCGCACTAACCTTAGGGGGGCACACGAGACGGAGCCGGACGGACCCATAGAAGCTCCTAAAGGATCTTCACTCTACCATCGTTTGCGGGCCAGACCCGAACACCCTATACCGCCCCGACCTCGTTTCCGTGGAGCTCCTTGATTCGGTGCAGGAAGGATTCGTGGCCCGGTCCAAAAGGGCCACCATCGCGCTAGTGGCGGTGTCTGCACTTACAGACGGTGAAGTGAAAACGTGGGGTATTGGCGAGAAGTGCTATTGCAGGTGCAATGGCTGATACCAAGCAGAGGGTGTCAGAACGGTGTGCGATGCTTGCAGCCGTGGCTGCGAAATGGGGTACCTCGCGTCGCACCCGTACACCTTGGCCAGCTTTCCACAAGTTCCTGGATGTAGTATGTTCGGGCAAATCAGCCTTCCTGGGGTGGGCTGGTATGAGGGTGTGCCCCGGAGATTTTTTTGCCGGAAAAGATCCCCCGGGGTGGTGGGGGAGGCGCAGGTCAGAAATAGGCCCGAAAGAGCCTGTTTCTGGACGAAACAGACTTCAGAGGGGTGTCTTTGTTGACGTTGTCGATTCAGAGAAGTCCAGAGAGGTGGCTTCATCTTGGTGAAGCTCGGGGGTGCGGCATGCTGTTGCGCATGACTTCTTGGGTGTTTGTAGAGGTGGACAGCCTAGTTGGCGAGTCTTAACTCGGGAGGCGGATTCCATCGCAGCGAAGATGTTCGGTTGGGCCATGCTGAGCTGTGGCCTGCGATTATCGCAATGGGTTGGAATTTGTTGCCTGGCCACTATAATAAACGGTGGAGGAAACTTCATCAGCTCCACTGCTTGATGATCGTAATCCTCTTCCCCCACCTATTGTAACTGACTTGAGTTATTACATAAAACGACTCCTGAATATAAAAATCTTATAATAGTCATACCTACTTTTAATTATATTTTTATATCACGTAAATGCTTGCTCATAACTCTCCCATTTTATTCTTGCCATACCCACAATTACTCTATATCAACCCTCTTCGTAAAGTTTACCTTCTGCATGTTTTGTTGCTACATCCTTATCCCCTCTATAAATTTTCCTACCCATTCATCTTGCAATTTCCATCATAGATGCTTTTTGGTCCTATCGACAGTTATAACCCTTATTTTTCCGCTTTTTTTTCTGTTTACTATGGTGACTTATATATATCTTTTTCCCGTGGCCTTTTACGGTGACTCACGGCGCGTGCGGCCCAGAACGTCTAAGGGCATCACAGACCTGTTATTGCCCCAAACCTCAATTGATTTTTAATCTATAGTCCCTTTAAGAAGTTCCTTCAGCAAAAGCTAAAGACCCTATTTAAAGGCTAAGGTCTCGTTCGTTATCGCATTAAGCAGACAAATCACTCCACCAACTAAGAACGGCCATGCACCACCACCCACAAAATCAAGAAAGAGCCCTCAGTCGGTCAATCCTTATTGTGTCTGGACCTGGTGAGATTTCCCGTGTTGAGTCAAATTAAGCCGCAGGCTCCACTCCTGGTGGTGCCCTTCCGTCAATTTCTTTAAGTTTCAGCCTTGCGACCATACTCCCCCTAGAATCCAAAAACTGTCTCGTGAGGTGCCGAGTACGTCAAAATATTGATCAACACCCGTTCCCTAGTCGGCATAGTTTATGGTTAAGACTACGACGGTATCTGACCGACGTTTTCAGACTTGACGGGGCGACTGGCACCAATCTGACTCTGGATTGTTTGGTGATGCAGTCATTGCAAGAAGTTATCAACTGAGCGGATCAACTGCAATTAATTGAAGAAAGCGGATCAACTGCAATCAACTGAAGAAAGCGGATCAACTGAAATTAACTGAAGAAAGCGGATCAACTAGCTCATTATTTGCACCACTTTGCAGAGCTGTACTCATTCAAAAAAACCCATCAAGATAGTGGCCTATCTCGGCCACAATGCTCCATATGACCCCTGCCAGGAACCACGTTACCGCCACTGGGGTGCACGCCGAGGCATGGCTCTACGGAGCGACGTACGGCATGTTTGCAAAGCGCCGGCGTCGATAACGGCGGTCTTTGAGAGACTGATGCTAGGCGGCAATTCCAGGGTCCTCCTGCATAATAATGTGGACTAGAATACACTTGAATACACTAGAATAATAGACTAGATTGGACTAGAGAGTAGAGAGTAGACTTGTCTGTGCAGTTTAATGCGTCAAAACGTATGATTTAGATAAAGTCAAATCAAACACCAGTTCAAATTTAGTAAAACAAATTTAGTTAATCAAATTTATGACGTATTTAAACAAATGATGTTAGACTCCCCATGGGTAGTGCGCTACCCATAGGTGCCCAATTTTCCTGCGATGTGCGGCTAGACGCGGTATGACGTCGGACCGAGCCTGGAACCTTGCCTGGAACCTTGCCTGGAACCTTGCCTGGAACCTTGCCTCCATGCTCGGTCCGAACCGTTTTGGTTCCCCTCCTCCGAGTTCTAGACCGATAAGCCCTTATCTCGAGGAGGCTTATCCGGTCGACCACTCGGCACAACTAGCCCGATTGGTGCGCTAGCGCCCGAACACGGAGACGCAAGTCGTGGCCGACCTTACTATATAACTCGGGTGATTCCCCTTTGTTTTACGGATCATCAAATACATCTCTCTTAGTCCTTACGCCCAACTCGAACCTGACAAATGACGTTTTTAAAAAAACCTGAGTACAATGAATAATAGATGCAGATATCAAAGGATTCTTTGATACCATTAACCATGAGTGATTCTTAAGAACTTATTTTTGCATCCGATTGTAAAAATTCTAGTTAAAGCTTGATTTAAAGTGGAGCAATAGATAAAAATGTTTTTGAAGAATCTGGCGCTGTTCATCGGAATGCTTGCATATCTTCCCATGGCGGTGCTAGTTGGACCTGTTTTGTTTCTTTGGACAATCTAAGGGCCAATGGCCTTCCTCGCGACATCGGTAGCAGTAACTGTGCGGACAGGCGTGGCGCGTGTGGTCCACCTTGTAGCAGTTGGTGCAGTGGCGAATGTGTTCATGCACCGTGATCATGGCGCATCCCACCCCACTGTTGGGTAATCCAGGGCGAGGAGCGTCGGTTTTGGAACGGGCCATCGAGCCCTGGACGATAAATCGCGCCGTGGAGAAGTCAATGCCGTCTCCAATGACTTCACCGCGGATGTCCGTCATGTAGCACGGGGGGACCACGGCGCCTGGTGCCCAAAATGCCTTGTAGACACTCTTGGCCCTTGTGAGATCCACCGGGTAGTTGGTGGTTATGGTGAAGGAAATCCAGCCTGCCTTTTTGGGCCTGGGCTGGCGGTAGTGGTAGTATGTCTTCATGGGTGAACTATAACTTATCTAGGACGAAGTAATAAAACTTCAGCCTACGTCTGCCTTTTGTATCTGGAGCCCATGGCTCGTCCGCACCGGAAACAATGGGAAGCAAATCCCACTACGCCATGAGCTTAGAGGAAACTGGCAGTATACACTCCCATCCTCTGGAATGTTTTTTCCTTGTCTCTAACTCCTCCTTTGATTGGGGAGCTTCTGTATCATCGCTGGGCTATATTCTTGAAGATACCAAGCTTTCGTACTGTACTCCCCTGGTGTCCTCTCCGCTGATGTCCTGAACCCTTCAAATAATAACGGGCGCCACTTCCTTAAAAGCTCCAGTCTGCTTCTTGCGGTTGGCACCGAACACTCCGAAGACATTCCGTGACATGCAACGGGTGTTACCGGCAAGACTTCTTGGAACAAAGCGCTTCATCTAGTGCACCACTTTTCCTGCACCTGTTCAGCTGCATCATGGGTTGCACCGAGCTACATCCGTACCACGCATGGGTTATGCGACACGCGTAGCAAGAGTGCAGATTAGCCATCTACTCCCTCAGGTTGGTATGGACTGGAACATTCACATATGTGACAGGCCAAGGAGACGCCCAGTCAGGTGTAATCAGAGAGGGAACCAAACCCTGTTGATTCTGAGTGGTCTGTCACTAATCCACTATTTTAGTATTGAGAGGAAGATATTACCATAACCATTCTTAGGCGTAACTATTATCTACCATTCTTAGGCGTAACTATTATCTACCATTCTTAGGCGTAACTATTATCATGACCATTCCTAGGCCTAACTATTAACATGCATGATACTCATGTCCAACATCATTGCATTCAGACTTCCACAAGTGCAGGCCAAGAGAAGTCATGCACAACATGAAGACGTTGACGGCCTATGTCTGTGTGCACACTATGCACAAGAGCTCAGTTAGAGGGGGATAATGTGTCTGCTTCTACCTCCCGATTGAGGTGTTGCAAAGACGACGGCACAGCCTATAACTGCGGTTAGGGAAGGCCCCATTCCATCATTTAGGAAGGGACTGCCGCCCCAAGGTAGGGGCAATCAAAACGAGGAAGTACGCTTAGTATATTTGAAATGTAGCATACCAAAGGATGACTGCAGAAGTTGCAGAATTGAGGAATTTGTTAGCGGACAACGTGAAACCACACCAGACTATGGGTCGTGCGGTTTCATCTCAACAGGTTTCACTTGCACATGCATCTATGGGCCGCGCACGACCCGACGGGTCTGGAAAGGGTGATGAAACAAAAGATTCCCCGAGCTTTCGACTTCAGCAAATGCCTTTGTCTGTTTTGCGAGTGAGTTGTTGTCGCTTTCTGGAGTCTACCATCTTAATAAGGTTTTCCCGGGGTGTACCTCTCATGGATCGATTATGAAGGAAGGGCGCCAGAATTCTTCTCCGCATGCGTTTCGTCCGCTTGACTCTAAGTTTGGTTTCTTCAACACTCGTTGATCAAATTCCGCCTTTGAAACCTGGGCCAATCGTCTATCATGGGTATACATGAAGGCTTTCGTTTTTGCACCGTCAATCCAGAAATCAGCCATTGTTGGCATCGGTGCTTTCTTCGGTATAGCTTTCTCGGCGCCATCTTGATTGTATCTGCTTTATCCATGGTTACAGTCATAGTGTGATGGTCAAAGTCGCAGTCCGTATAGTGGCCATGGTATCGGTAGGTCAAGTACATGGGTAAAGACGGGCTCGCCACAGGCCCCAGAAAACCCAACAAAACGTACCCTTTGCATCTGATCTCACAATAGAGTGCCAAATCACCAAGGCACAATCTTTCCGGTTTCTCTATCGACCCAGATGATTCCCCTTACTTCAGGAATCATCAACAAACACTTCTTCCCCGATCAAAAGACGTTAACCAGTACAACAAGAGTCATGGTAGTAGTGGTCATACAGTGGACTCAAACCAGCGAGACAAAAGGTCCGAGCCTCGCTGGCAAATGAACACAGCAAAGAAGTTGAGGAGTGTCGTGCTCCTTTGCCCACTCTTTTCGACCGAATGGTTTAAATTTTGAAATCGGGAAAATGGCCCTAGCGGGCGGGCCAGAACGGACAAAACTGGATTAGTTCATATCACACTGTATACGCCATTTTGTGTACGGCTTGTTTCACTCTGCTAGTGTCGTTTGAGTCATTCTGGCGTCTTGCATTATGACGCGATGGGTAATTTAAACTCGCCGTGGTAGTCTTTATAATTAAGGATGTAGTATAGTCATGGTTCCGTATAGTCATGGGAATAGCAGAGTCGTAGTCATCATATAGTCATAGTCATCTTGAAGTCGTAGTCATCATATAGTCATCATATAGTCATAGTATAGTCATCGTATAGTCATCGTATAGTCATATTATAGTCATAGTATAATCATGGTATAGTCATAGTATAGTCATAGTATAGTCATAGTATAGTCATAGTATAGTCATAGTATAGTCATAGTATAGTCATAGTATAGTCATAGTATAGTCATAGGATAGTCATAGGATAGTCATAGGATAGTCATAGTATAGTCATGGTATAGACTTGATATAGCCATAGTCATACCAGTCTTGGTGATAAGGTCACAGTAGTCATAACCATGGTATTCGCAGTGCCATATGACCTGCAATGTGCGCAGCGAGTCGGAAACGCTTGGCCCCTTGTAAACCGGTTTTATCCCACTAGTTATCTTGCGCCGGCCAGTCGCAGCCTATAGGGTAAACCCTCACGTCCACCTCAATTCGGCAAAATGTTTGTACATTTGATATCATCTACCAAATGTTGTGGTAGTTCAAGATCTGCTTTTGTATGTAAGCCTGATGCACAGCTCATAAATGGGAGAATCCGTCCAATGGCACTTGACGTAGTAAAGACTAACAGTACGGTCACGCAGCCATCGAAGTCATAGTATAGTCATAGAAGTCGGCAATAGTCATAGAAGTCGGCAATAGTCATAGAAGTCGGCAATAGTCATAGAATGTCGGCAATAGTAACACTACTAGCTTAGTCATGGTCACGTACCATGGTCATGTATAGTCATGATCTTAAGGCGGTCATAGTGTAGTATGGTCATAAGGCGGTCGGGCAGTCATAGTCTAGCCCTGGACAATCATAGATCTGAGGGTGCCTCGTAGGATAGTTCTCGAAGGACTAAGGCCTTAAGAGAGTTGCCCCAACTAAGCCAAATTCATTACATCCTGTAAATAGAAGGCACCCCAATTAATCTGACGCCATCAATCTTCCGTTGGTTGGTTTTGCAGAATATCTTGCCCTCGCCGGCGGAAAAACTAGTAGTATGTGTGATGAACCGTAGGGGCCGCCCGACCCATGTGGACTACCTGTAAGGGATGCTGCGAAGCACGGGTCGCGCCTCGTTAGACAGGGAGCGCATGGCCGGCGCGTCAAATGTGGATATTACGGATTTTTTGTGTGCGGTAGAAAAAATCAATGCGCGAGGCACACCAATTATACCCGTCCAAAGCATTTGGAGGAGAATTTGAAGAAGCAGAGTTTTTTTAAAACTTGAAGCTCGCTCGGCGTTGAGGTTGGAATTGAGGGATTTTAAAAGAGAGCCGCTATCGCACTTGGTGTGTACAGTGAAGGCACTCTAGTCACTTTATAGTCACTAGTCATTCAGTCAGGCTGTATGACAAAGCGCACAAGTGCATGGGCACGCCGAGCGCTCCCGAAGGCGTGCAGGACAGGCCATAGATACAAAAGACGCCCTTCCCGCCTCCTCACCCGCTGGTCTCCTAGGATTTCACATATCCCTGTGGGCTTTCGTGTGCTAAACAAATGGTTGAGAGATGGCTGAGTGATGACTGATGGCCGATGGCTGAGAACTGATACGACGTGCTTTCTTCATAGTCATGTGGGACAGGCGGACGTGGCATGAGTATGTTCCTTTAAGATTTTGAAACACTATGGCTTCTATGCCCAGTAGCAGTGTGCAAGAAGCGTATTGCCGTTGTTTTCAATGGTGATTTCCATCATAAGATTTTCCAGTGCCTAATCCAAGCTTACGAACCAAACTGATGGATACTGCTAGTGAATGCGTCACAAATCAAACTTGGTGATACACGTGAAAAGAGTTAACGTGCCTAGGTCTTTTTCCATCTCATATCTTCCCTTGGTTCATCGCAAGTTCCAAGGGACCCCAACAAGTGGCGTCGTCAGGAGAGTAACTGGCTGCAATACGCACCTCAATCCCGGCCCCTACGGCGCGAGCCGTGCGGGTGTCTCGCCACAAAGCAACACGCCATCGCAGATGCAGTCTCGGACTCAACCAAGCATGCAAAACAGGCATGTAAATGACGGGGCTATTGAGGTACGATGTGAATGCGACACATGGCCTTCTACCAGTGTGCCAAACATGGTCAAAAGAATGAAGCAGGATTGGAGGGTAGTCGCTTCAAAAAGTTGAAGCCCCTCGAAACAGCCCGCGGTCTCAAATGAAGATATAATCTTTTACGGCAACTACAAATGAAGATATAATCTTTAACGGCAACTATAAATTGGAGAACGCGGAAGTGAACTCTTTGGTTTGCTTGCGCAACTGATCTGGTTGGACTTGCACCGGGGCCCAAGGTTTGCCTCAATTTTCGGAAATGGCTCGGAGCTCTGCTACCATTGGCTAGAAGAGCGGCAAATCGGTGCAGTCATGGCTTGGAACAGGCGCTTGGAGTTGCATCTTGAAACCCTGAGGTCTTGATGGCCTTCTTCTCCTGCTTCAATAAAGGATAACTCCCATGCTACTCTGGAGGAATGTGCTAGTGGGGTTGCACTTTACTCTACCGTTGAGAAAGCGCGATGGGAAATGAAGTCGACACTGGCAAGAACCGGGTCTCTTTGATTTTTTAGCTCCGTTTCCGTTTCCATCTTCTGTTGCCTATGTGTACATGTGGATGATTTGCATGATGAAATTTTATGCATTTGACACCTGGTTCAATTCTTGACATCCGTGAACTTCCCCGAATTCCGTTTCAAGTATACCGGCCTTTTCTCGCAATTCCGCTCCTTCCCACTTGGGCACTACACGACCTCCATCCCATCCATGCAATTGCCGACCACTCGAGGTTAGAGGTGGAAATCAAAGGGGCTCCTATAAGCTGGGATGACAAACTCTCAGCTAAAAACCAGCTGATAATCAACCCCTGCGAATCGGAGGGTCAGTTATGAAGTACTCTGTTCTCACTTCCTTAAAGTTTCAACCAAGGGGTTATCATTTATACTAAAACGAAGCTTACTAAAGCTAATTTGATATCATATAAGGCTTCCTCCTATTCCTTTTCACGGAGGAACGAGTCACGGAAGCGGAATCACCACGGTGACAATCCGAGAGTGTGTGAAAGGTGGGGCCGAATCGGGCCGTTGTGGCGCCGTTTCCTCGGGAGACCAGTGCCGTTTCTTCGGGAGGTTCCACGCCTGCATGGGCGCCCAAGCCCGGGCCGCGAAAGGTGACATGTGCGACGTGCGTAGCGTGCTCATTGCAGCCATTGTTATCTCGCGCGGGCGCGGCGCTGGCGCGGCGATCGGCGACGCTGCGAGGTGCCGGGCCCGCCAAGGCGCTTTATCAGCGCGCTCTATACCGGCAATCGGCCCTGTGCAGGTAATCGTCCCTGTGCAGGCAATCGCTGGCCCACTGCCATTTGCCAAGCCTTTCGCTCCGGGCCAGGGCCACTCGCATATAAAGCTCTGCGCTTCGCTGGCCGCCGTTTCCACCTGCTACTGGAGTAATTACCTTCACCAGATTCGGGCCCCTTATTACCTATTCCGCTCACCACCTTTGGCCCTCCTGAAACAGCATCTCCGTCTGTCATTTGTCTGATTGTCCCGGCTTCTCCTACTAGTCCGGTTCTGTCCCATCCTCCCAGCCACAGTCTGCCAACCGGCATCCATTCTCATCTACATCCCCTAGACTCCTCGTCTCGTCCCCAGTGTGCACAATGAGCTACATCGGCTGGACAGTCAGCGAATGGAAGCAGTTCCACTTCGAAAACACCCCCCAGAAATCACTCGACTTATTGCTCGGTCTCTTGGACGACCAGCACACGGCACCACAAGACCCCGCATGGATCTCGCTCGCGTCGCCCGACGACTTGAGACACCAGTGGGAGTTTCTCCAGTCCCATAAAGACAAGAAAACCCTCCCGTTCTATGGAGTCCCCGTGGCCGTCAAGGACAACATCGACGTCAAGACCTTGGCCACCACCGCCGCGTGCCCCTCGTTTGCATACCACCCGGTGCAGGATGCCACCACCGTCAAGCTCTTGCGCACGGCGGGCGCCATCATTGTAGGCAAAACCAACTTGGACCAGTTCGCCACGGGCTTGGTGGGCACGCGCTCGCCCTATGGAGTGGTGCCCAACACCGTGGACGCCAAGTACGTTTGCGGCGGCTCCTCCGCAGGGTCCGCGTCCGTGGTGGCTCGTGGAATCGTGCCGTTATCGCTTGGAACTGACACCGCAGGCTCCGGCCGCGTTCCGGCAGCATTGAACAATATCATCGGGCTTAAGCCCTCCAAGGGCGTGTTCTCGTGTGGCGGCGTGGTGCCCGCATGCAAGTCCTTGGACGCGGTGTCGGTGTTTGCCACCAACATCCAGGACGCGCAGCTTGCCTTTAACATCATGGCGGCCTTCGACGGCCTGCGCGACTGCTACTCGCGCTCCATGCCGGAAAACCCGCTCTTGGCCTTCCCCTCCAAGCCGAAGGTGGGAGTTCCGCTCGACTTGGTGTGGTGCGGCGACAGCGACAACCCCAAGCTCTTTGAGCACGCGGTCTCGGTGGTCGAAAGCACCGGCTGTGAGGTCGTTCCCGTCGACATCAAGCCATTGTTGCAGTTGGCCAAGTACTTGTATGAGGGCGCGTGGGTGTCCGAGCGGTACTGGGCCACCAAGGACTTCTTGGCCACCAACCCGCCCGAGAAGGACTTGGATCCCACCGTCATGAAGATCATCCGCAGCGGTGAGGCCCACAGTGCTGCCACCGCCTTTGACTACGAGTACAAGAGGCAGGCGGTGTTGCAGCAGCTCCAGCCGCTCTTGGACTCCGTGGATGTGATCGTGGTCCCCACGGCGCCCTTGACGCCCACCATTGAGCTGGTGCAAAACGACCCCATCGGTGTCAACTCGTGCCAAGGCACCTACACCAATTTTGTCAACTTGGCTGACTTGTCTGCGTTGGCGGTGCCAGCCGGCTTCCGCCCGGACGGCTTGCCGTTTGGAATCACCTTCCTCTCGCGCTCTTTCAACGACTACGCATTGTTGGAGTTCGCCGCTCGCTACTTCAAGGTCTACCCCGAACCCAGGCACTACGGATGCTTGCAGCATAGACAAGCCATCTCGTACTCCGATGTGTACCTCGGCGAATGTGACTTGCCCAACAAGGTATTGAAGAACACCGTGAAATTGGCCGTGGTGGGTGCACACTTGAAGGGCCACCCGCTACACTGGCAGTTGGAGAAGGTCAACGCCTCGTTTGTGCAGGCCACCACCACCTCTGCTAGCTACAAATTGTATGCTCTCCCCAAGACGGGTCCTGTGGCCAAACCGGGCCTAAGGCGCGTGGCTTCCGGCGTTGAGATTGCCGTGGAGGTGTATGAGGTGCCAGCAGAGAAGTTTGGCCAGTTCATTGGCTACGTGCCGGAACCCTTGGGCATTGGCTCTGTGGAGCTCAAGTCCGGCGAATGGGTCAAGTCATTTATCTGCGAAGAGGCTGGGTATCTCGCGCAGGGCTCCACTGACATTTCGGAGTACGGAGGTTGGAACGCATACCACGAGCACTTGGCCCGCCAGAAGGCCAACTTCAAGAAGCCCTTCGAATCGGTGCTTGTGGCCAACCGAGGCGAGATTGCCGTGCGCATCATGAAGACCTTGAAGAAATTGAAGATCCGTGCCATTGCCATCTATTCGGAGCCCGACAAGTACGCCAAGCACGTGCTCATGGCTGACGAGTCCGTCAACTTGCACGGTGTGTCTGCTGCCGAAACGTACATCAACATCGATAAGGTCATTGCGGCAGCGAAGAAAACTGGCGCCGAGGCCATCATCCCGGGCTATGGCTTCTTGTCAGAAAACGCTGATTTCGCCGACCGATGCGTCAAAGAGGGCCTTGTGTTCGTGGGGCCTTCCGGAGATGCCATCAGGAAACTTGGATTGAAGCACTCCGCCCGTGAAATAGCCGAAAAGGCCGGTGTTCCGTTGGTGCCGGGCTCAGGCTTGGTCGCTGACGCAAAGGAGGCACGTGAAGTGGCCGCCAGGCTTGAGTACCCCGTGATGGTCAAGTCCACTGCCGGCGGAGGCGGTATCGGGTTGCAGAAAGTGGACTCCGCGGCCGATATCGAGCGCGTGTTCCAAACGGTGCAGCACCAAGGCAAAGCATATTTCGGCGACCCCGGTGTTTTCTTGGAGAGGTTTGTGGAGAACGCCCGCCACGTGGAGATCCAGTTGCTTGGTGACGGTTATGGAAAGGCTATTGCCTTGGGAGAGAGAGACTGCTCCTTGCAGAGAAGAAACCAGAAGATCATAGAGGAGACTCCCGCGCCCAACTTGCCAGAAGCCACGCGCCAGAAGATGAGGAAGGCCGCCGAATCCTTGGGCGCCTCAATAAACTACAAGTGCGCCGGGACCGTGGAGTACATCTACGACGAGAGAAGAAACGAGTTCTACTTCCTAGAGGTCAACGCCCGCTTGCAAGTGGAGCATCCCATCACCGAGATGGTGACGGGCTTGGACTTGGTCGAGTGGATGTTGTTGATTGCCGCAGATACGCCGCCCGACTTTTCGCAGAAGATCACCGTGTCCGGGGCATCCATGGAGGCCCGGTTGTACGCGGAAAACCCCGTGAAAGGCTTCATGCCATCTCCCGGCCAGCTAACCGAGGTGAAGTTCCCGTCGTTTGCGCGTATTGACGGGTGGGTGCAGACCGGCACGGTGATCAGTGCCGAATACGATCCCACCTTAGCCAAGATCATTGTGCATGGCGACAACAGAGACGACTGCTTGAAGAAGTTGCGCCGTGCGTTGAACGAAACCGCCATTTCGGGATGCATCTCCAACATCGACTACTTGAGGTCCATTGCCAACTCGCAGATGTTCGAAACTGCCAAGGTGGCCACCAAGGTTTTGGACTCGTACGACTACAGTCCACATGCTTTCGAGGTGATTTCTCCCGGTGCATACACCACGGTGCAAGACTTCCCCGGCAGGAAAGGATACTGGCACATTGGCGTGCCGCCTTCCGGGTGCATGGATGAGTACGCCTTCAGATTGGCTAACAAGGCCGTGGGAAACCACGACAACAGCCCGGGATTGGAGATCACCCTCAGCGGCCCGGCGCTTTTGTTTCACCACGACGCCATTGTGGCCGTGGCTGGAGGCGAAGTTTCCGTGGACATCGACGGGCATGCTGTGGACCAATGGAAGCCTTTGGCTATCAAGAAGGGCAACAAGTTGACCATTGGCAAATTGACCTCCGGATGCAGGGCCTACTTGGCAGTGCGTGGGGGCATTGATGTGTGCGAGTACTTGGGGTCACGGTCCACGTTTGCGCTTGGGAACTTGGGCGGCTACAATGGCCGTGTGTTGAAGCTTGGCGATGTTTTGTTCTTGGGCCAGCCCGAATTGCCCAGCTGCAGTTTGCCCGGCCCCATCTCGGAGCCCGCTCCCGTGCCACAAAGCTTGGTGCCCAGCTACAACTTCGACGCCACCAATGCATGGAAGGTGGGCGTCACATGTGGTCCGCACGGGTCTCCCGACTTCTTCACGGAGGAGTCCGTCAAGCAATTTTTCTCCAGCTCCTGGAAGATCCACTACAATTCCAACCGGTTTGGCGTGAGGCTTATTGGGCCCAAGCCCAAATGGTCGCGGAAAGATGGAGGTGAGGCCGGCTTGCACCCCTCTAACGCCCACGACTACGTTTACTCGCTTGGCGCCATCAACTTCACCGGAGACGAGCCGGTGATTTTGACGTGCGACGGCCCCTCGCTCGGGGGTTTCGTGTGCCAGGCGGTGGTGGCCGAGGCGGAGATGTGGAAGATCGGCCAGGTCAAGCCTGGCGACATGGTCCAGTTCGTGCCGATCTCGGTTGAAACCGCCAAGAGCTTGAAGGCTTCTCAGGACACGAACATCGGCGCGCTCTCAGGCCGCGTTGCCGAGTTCCAAGCATTGAGCGAGCCGGAAAACCCAGTGTTGGCCGAGATTCCTCAGACTCGCGTGTCGCCCAAGACCGTCTACCGTCAAGCTGGAGACAGGTACGTGTTGGTGGAGTACGGCGAGAACAGCATGGACTTCAACTTGAACTACCGCATCCACAAGTTGATCGAGATGGTCGGCGACTTGCAAGTGGAGGGAGTGGTGGAGATGTCGCGAGGCGTGCGGTCAGTGTTGGTGGAATACAACGAGCACATCACGCAGAAGGACTTGTTGAGGAAGATGTTGGCCATCGAAAAGGAAATCCCCTTTGTCAACAAGTGGAAGGTGCCATCCCGGATCATCAAATTGCCCATGGCTTTCGAGGACACCAAGACGTTGGATGCAGTCAAGCGCTACCAGGAGACGATCCGCAGTGAGGCGCCATGGTTGCCCAACAACGTGGACTTTATTGCGTCCATCAACGGCATTTCGCGGAGCACCGTCAAGGACTTGATGTACACGGCGCGGTTCATGGTTTTGGGGCTTGGGGACGTGTTTTTGGGAGCTCCGTGTGCGGTGCCATTGGACCCTAGGCAGCGGCTCTTGGGCACCAAGTACAACCCATCTCGGACATTCACGCCCAACGGAACCGTGGGCATTGGCGGCAACTACATGTGCATCTACACCATGGAGTCGCCAGGCGGGTATCAGTTAGTGGGCCGCACGGTGCCCATCTGGGACAAGTTGGCGCTCGGGGCCCACTCGGGCGCCACCAAGCCATGGTTATTGAATCCGTTTGACCAGGTGGAGTTCTACCCCGTTTCCGAGGCGGAGCTCGACGGGTTCACGGACCAGATGAACGCCGGCCACTTCGAGGTGGAGATTGTGGACAGCGTGTTTGACCACGAGCAGTACTTGCACTGGGTGCAAGCCAACAGCCAGCTGATCGAGGAGTTTGTGGAGCGGCAGGGCGGCGAGAAGCTCGAGGAGTTCAACCGCTTGATCCAAGTGTCCAACGCCGAGTTGGAGGCCGGCAATTCCGGCCCGGCG
Organism: Metschnikowia similis; assembly: GCA_002370765.1. NCBI lineage: Eukaryota > Fungi > Ascomycota > Pichiomycetes > Serinales > Metschnikowiaceae > Metschnikowia > Metschnikowia similis. The sequence goes on from NKZP01001066.1 coordinate 67,238, forward strand.
TTGTCGGCAGAAGACAAGTTCAGCGACGACGCGGAGATGGTGTACTCGGAGTACTCGGGCCGGTTCTGGAAGCCGTTGGTGGAGGTGGGCGCGACGGTGGCGGCCGGGCAGGGCTTGGTGGTGGTGGAGGCCATGAAGACCGAGATGGTGGTGGAGGCGCCGCGTGCGGGCACCGTGGCCAAGATCTTGCACAAGAACGGAGACATGGTGGACGCAGGCGACTTGGTTGTTGTGATTGAGTAATCCTAGATTTCAGATTACTTCTGAGACTGATCTCAGACTGACCCCGGAGCTGATCTCAGACTGACCCCGGAGCTGATCTCAGACTGACCCCGGAGCTGATCTCAGAGGCTGATCTTCTGAGAACTTGATGAGATGATCGCGAAGAGCTTCCAAGACAGATCCAGGCCACATCAACTCACATCGTTGAGAATACTTGTATTATAAGAATATTTTGTCTAGTGAGATGAACCTTGTATAGCCGTGGGATTACTTCACTTTCTTCGAGCTCACCCAAAATAGACAGAAGGAAGGGGAAGATAATCAAGGTTGCATGTGAGCAAAGTAGGAAAGATGGGGCAGTAGGAAAGATGGGGCAGTAGGAAAATATGGGGCAGTAGGAAAGATGGAGCAGTAGGAAAGATGGGGCAGCAGGAAAGATGGGGCAGCAGGAAACTTTGAGGCAGTTGGAACCGCTGGATTGCGGTCGGCTCCCGGAAGGGTCAAGAAACCAATTGCCATGATGACCAAGATAAAAATAAGAAATTCTGAGGATGGCTCACCTTCCAGACTCAGTCAAAGAAGGGTTTTCTGCCAAGATGTTTGATTCACAGAAGTGCTCTTTTGGTCCGACGTCGGTGAGAAACTCGTCCCTAGTGTTGGACAATTCCTTCTCCGTTTGGTTATAAGCCGAAAAGTTTCTGGCAGCAGGAGGTTGTATCGATGATACCTTTCATAGTTGGGACGCGTGCAATAACTCTCCGATGACCACCGGTCAGAATTCTGATGTGACCTGGGACGTGAAGCCTGTATTCGCAATGGGGTCTAAGCCTACTGCTTGTCAAAGGTTCTGGATCGTTTCCAAGAACGTTACCGTCAATGATAATCGATGGACCCGGGATGTTCTGATGGCTAGTATTGATAGTCGAACGCAACCAATCAGATGTAATGAGGGATAGACTTTACGGTGCTTGGTTGGATCTGTATCGTACATTCTTTCTTATTCGTATAGAGTTGCCTATGCAGTGGGGTCCTTGTCCCTTTAATCGGAGGGTGCTGCTCTGGTCATGTACATTTCTGATACCCCTCTTTGTAGTGCTTCTGCAAGTTGTATTCTTCTATACTCCATAGGTATTCGGCTGTGGTGGCCTGGGCTTTTCTTCTGTTGCTATCCGAGTTTTCCATTTCAACTCGATAAACGGTGGGTACTGGTCAACTCTTGTATCTTTTCAATATCTAGACTAGTGAGGATATCATCGATCTCGAATGGTGATACGAGCATTTCGCTGGATGACTTATGAGCACGCTGGATGGCTTATGAGCACGCTGGATGGCTTATGAGCACGCTGGAACACTTGTGGTATTTCTTCCAAGTCTCATAATCTGTATCTCCCATTCTCTTTATCCGGACCATACTTTATCCGGACCATACTTTATCCGGATCATACTTTATCCGGATCATACTTTGGATGATTTGGTTTGCCATAAAGTTTCCAACGGGAGTGACTCCGACTGAAGCTGAGGATTGTCTTGTCCTCTACGTACGTGTAGACATCTCCTTTGGGTTCTGAGGATCAAGGGATCCATCACTTGCTCTACTGTAAAAGAATTTCTTGTGGGTCACCTCCGTAATGTATCTGATGTAATTTTGACTTCCACAGGACAGGTGAATTGCATGCATTATGACGTTTCCAGTAACTGTCGTCTTTCATCTAGTTCTTCTGAGGCATAACTGGCGTCTGAGTACGCACGAATGTGGCAGTTGGACTCTGAGTGAGTCCTAGTGTTGGTGCTCCCTTTAAAAACCGAGAAGCTTTCTTTGCAGCGTTATGTGTTTCACTTTGGGGTCAGTTTGATTTCTGGCGTGTTTCAGTACCACATAGCTCATGTCAAATAAAACAGTATTGGCAGCATATTGCAGCTTGCCAACGATTAATCCAGATTCGGTTGAATCGACTGACTTTTCATCTTCTTCAGTTGGCTGCTTGTCGAAGCCTTTATTGGTACTGTTTGCTCCATTTCACATCCCTGATGCAGCAGAAAGCTGGTAATGTAACCATGTAAGCGGATTTCATAACCATTCCCCACATTGATGCTAATACCAAGACATTTCCCGGTTTCACCCAAACCCTTCATTTTGAAGCGCCCGCTTGGCTTTCCCTTCGTCTTGACACCTCTATGTTTCTTCTGAAGTCTAGAATAGCCTCAACAGAGAGCGTTAGCAGCACAAATCTGTAGTTTTTGTGAAAAGCACGGCTCACTTAGAGCCCTCTTGAATCCCATCTTTCTTATACGATCACTATAAGCTCCGCACAAGAGGATCTTGCTTTAAACCATATAGAGACTTGTTGAGTTTCAAACCATATTTCCCAGATGCTTTCTTTGGCTCAAGCAGAAATCCCGGTCAGTTCATGTAGATGTCTTTAACGAGTTCAGCATTGAGAAATGCTGTTTTCATGTTCAAAGATATTGAGGAATTGCCTATGTATTGTCGTTGAGAGCCTTTGGGTCCTTCATAAATTGGGGCAAATATTCTTCCTGCTCTGCTGATTGAGCTTGATTTTACTAGCGTCTTCCCCACCTTTTGGAATCGTACGTCTTGTCGCTTTCGATTAGCGTATTCTGCCTACTATCTTGTTATTCTCTCTCATTTCTTTCTGAGCAGACTTTTGGTAAATGAACTTTCGAACACTCGACAGGATACTTCGGTGGTATAAAATGTACTGCCCGGGGCTGCCATCCTTGTTCGGCCATAAAGGGAGTCTTTAACTTCAATTCGTTTGTTGAAGACTTGTCCATGGTGACGTTCCTGCGATGTGATCATGTATGCACTCGGTGTATTTTGAAAAGTCTTTGATGAACCTGCGAGCAAGTCCGAGGAAGCTTTGGGTTTTTTTGATTGAGCGAATGTTTCTGTTCCCTTCCAGGCAGCAACAAGGCTCTCGATCATGAGTGCTCGGACACTGGCACGAAGGCGTGTATGGCCTCCTCTCTGTTTGACTGCCGGTGTGATGGCCGAGATGTCACCAAGATTCCTGAGGTGAGAGGCCGTCACCAAGATTCCTGGGGTCCAGCAGAGGTACTGAGGATACATCACTGCCGGAATCAAATCTTTGATCGTTGTGGCAAAAAAAAAAAAAAAAAAAATCTCTGTGTCCTCGCAAATAGAAGGATGTGTACTTATCTCCTGGGAATTCTCGTCTGTCCGTCCCATACTGTAACCATTTTCAGGCTTGGTGAAGCCAGTCACTCATCTAAGAATGCTGAAGATTCTTTGCAAGGCTGGTTTGGTTACTGGCCAATGGCCTGTCCCCGAAGTCGACGATTTTCTTTTAACTCTTCACTTATTTTAGTTTGTATTATACTTTTATTAAGATTTTCTCATCAAAAATTAGAGGTGTAGCAACTTTTTTGAAAATTAATCTAGGTAAAGAATATTTTTTTCTTATAGTATTAATAGGTTTATGTCAGGTTCTATAGATGTAAGACTAAGAGAAGGAAGTATATTGTTGATGATCCGTGAAACAAAGGGGACACATCCGAGTTATATAGAACCCGGCAGCAACTGCGCCACGTATTCGGGCCGTTATCGGGAGATAAGGACTTTATCGGGCGAGTCGTGCCGAGTGGCTGACTGATAAGGCTTATTGAGATAAGGGCTTCTCAGTCTAGATCTCGGGAGAAGGGAAACCTAGTGGTCTGGACCGAGCATGGAGGCTAGGTCTGACGTCATACCGCGTCTAGCCGTGCATCGCAGTTTAATTGAGTGTCTATGGGTAGTACACTACCCATGGGGAGCCTAACAGTTTATAATTTCTTTTACTTATAATAGTTTGTTTTTTTTTATTGATTGTATTAGAGGATTTATATAATTGAGATTTTGGGCTGATATCATTCGTGGCGTCCTCTGTGGACGTTATTATCTATTCTTGATGTCGTCGGTTGGAGTCCCCCAAAAGTATCAGTGGGTGTCTGTCTAAGAAAGCTTCCTCAGCTTCTGAATCCAAGTCGATGTAACTCTGTAACTCCGAGAAGTGGGCGCGGTTCCAGTCATTTCTCTCTGTCGGTAATAGAATTGGCTCCTCATCTGTTAGTTTTAGACCGGAATTTATTGAGCCGGAATTTATGGAGTATGATCCCGATCTTATCAGTCCTAAACATTTCCCTGGGAACTCCTGAGTCTGACTGGGGCGAGGTCCTCATTGTCCACGGTGTTAAAAAGTAGTCCTAGAGATCCATTAAGCCCTGTTTCAATTCACTATTCGCTCACGCCGGATTAAGAGGATTGTGGAAAGGCCATGGCTTGCTTGGACAGTAATAGAATCCCCCGAGTTTCGCCTTTTGGGTTTGGAATGGACGGTGCTATAGGAATGCATACCGAAGTTCCTGATGCTGGGGCATCCTTTAGGTATATGGTTTAATCATGTATCCTGTTCTGTTCTTTGGTTGTTAAAGTCACGTACTCAAGCGAAGATTCTTTGTTGATGATCCTAAAACAAGAGGGATTGTCCAACTTATATAGAAAAACTGGTCTGGGGCCCCGGCCTTAGGCCAGGCATTAATTAAATAAATCAAAGTAATAGTTTTAACTTGAAATCAAATGAACATTGAGGGAGTTGAAACTCACGGCTCCGAGGTGAGGGGCCTGATGCACCTCCTCAGTGGGCATGAGGCACAATGGCGCCCTCTCGATTCAAAATGGTGTGTTGGACACGGCTAGACCCTTAATATCGCCAACAATGCCCAATCTGGCAATTCCCAATCTGAACAATTCTTGATGAAGAGATCTACATGAAACAACCAGAGGGCTATGTTGAGAAAGGAAAAGAAAATTTGGTTCTTAGACTAAGAAAGTCACTATATGGATTGAAGCAAGCTCCGCGGGTGTGGCATAAAGTGATTCATAAAGTAATCATGGACTTCAAGTTTGAACAATGTGTTGCAGAACAATGTGCCTACTACAAGAGGGTTGGAGATAAGCTCCTTATAATTGTCTTGTACGTTGAGATTTATTGATACTCGGTCGGAAAACCTCTCGAAACCTTTGATATGAAAGATATGGGAACTCCGGAGAAGCTCTTGGGAATGAATTTAGAAACCTCCGACAGATCAATTGGTTTGAATCTTGAAGATTATATTTACAAGTTAAAGGAATATGCCGGCAAATACGGGCTTCGCCGAACATACACACCACGAAAACACAAAGAGCGACTCGATGAGCTCTCTGGAGAAGAATTACAGGAACCATGTGATGAGTCAGGATATAGGACGATAGTGGGAAAACTCATGTTTGCGGCAAATACAGCGAGACCGGACATTGCCTTCCTGGCACTGAATTTGGCAAGATATTTGAAGGAACCGAAAGCCAAACATATGAAGGCTGCACACATGACGGTAAGATACCTTACTTCATACACCAAGAAAGGGGATTATATTCACAGACCAAGAGGACACTAAGGGCATGGAGGTGTTTGTGGATGCGGATCTAGCAACGAACTCTGAAACGAGACAGTCACGGACTGGATATCTAGTAATTGTTCATGGGTGGTCCGATATCGTGGTCATCTAAGTTACAGAAAACCATAGCAGGGTCAACAAGTGAAGATGAACTATTTGGACTATATGATGGGAGCAGAGAAGTAATTTGGTGGAGGAATTTCATTAAGGAGTTGCAGTTGGAAGGACGGAGACATATAATACAAATGTGGTGTGATAATACTAACGTTGTGAAACAAGTAAAAGGTGGGGCTTTCAAGAAAGGAACGAAACACATTGAGACGAAATATGCCGTGGTATTGCAATACGTGGAACGAAACCTAATCAATGTGTACTACATCAATACGAGCGAGAACTTAGCCGACCTTCTTACGAAAGGATTTCCCAGTCTGAACAATTTCCAGTCTGACAATTCCCAGTCTGAACAATTTCCAGTCTGACAACTCCCAATCTCACAATTCCCAGTCTGAACGATTCCCAATCTGAACAATTCCCAATCACAATTCCCATTCTGGCTGATTTGGGCCGGGGTGTCTCAGAGGCGGACTGTTCTTGTTTCTCCGAACACCACGACAATGCATTTCGAGTGGAAACCACGGCGCTGCACCTGATGGGGTGCAACTGGGGCCGCCCCATCTAAGCCTCGAAGACAGGGGGTCGGAACTGGGCACGCCCCTCTCTAGTGGTTCAAGGCCGGTTTCTCCATGTATCCGCACGTCGAAGATAAATTGAGTATCCATGGGTGGCACGCTCCAGGTGGACTTAACATATCCTGTAATGCTCCCAAGGCCGGAATTCTGCTTCCACTGTTTGCAATTTCTACTTTTATTGCCTTGTCTGGAATTTTATACATTGGTCTTTATTTTTGATACTTTATTGCTTTCTCTGCAATCTTGTACTTCTTTATTTTTTACCGAAGTGTCCGCTCTGGCCTCTCGCCTACCGGAGCGGAGTCCACCAAGAAGCTCATAGAGCGCACGCCGTCTGACCCGTGTCTCATGTGAATGAGAATATATCTGAGCATAGATGATTAGGATGAGATGATTAGGATGAGATGATACATACGACAGATAAGAGAGCGGATAATAGGTCAATGGATATTGAATATAAATGATAGTAGCTTATGACAATAGGTAGATAAAAAGGATACTAAAGGAATTAGCAACCATCTAAATTCATTGCTTGTATTCGGTTGGATCGACTCCTTCATGGCAGAAAACCTGGTGGGAGTCTGGTGGGAGTCTGGTGCGAGTCAGGCTTGTCCAAATGCCCCAAGATATTGATATCCAAGTGGATTTTTCCCAAAGTTGAGCCATCGGGGAACGTATCGCTTGTATCTTGGCTTGGAGGCAAGATGTTGAAGTTCTCTTTAACCCTGCTCTTCTTGACCGTCTTCACCAAAGGAATGAACCCTAAGACCACTTTAACAAAATCTCAATCTTTGCTCCTCCCCCTCCGCCGGCACATGCGCTTCTACCGGTGGTAGACAACTCCAGAGATGCACTTGTTGCTTCGATTCGTGGAGCTGGAATTGTCAATCTCAGGAAAACTGATTGAACGAGGTTATGGACCATCTCTTAAATAACCTTTTGCTAACGCAAATAAGGATTTGATTTTCGGTTTGCCATTTTATTTTTTGCTTTATTAAATATATGAACATAAAAAATGTTTTAAATATATGAACATAAAGAATGTTGTTTTGTTGTTGTTTTAACGTCAAGTACTCAAGAGGTGATGTATTTGTTGATCGCTAAAACAAGTGGGATCATCGGTACTTATATGGAAAACTGTCCAGCCCGATCGCGCTGGCCTCGGGCTGTTTTAAGGAGCAACCCAGCCGACTTTACCTGGCTACATAATCTTATACGGGAGAGTGGCCAGCCGGACGAGTGGCTGGTGCCGTTGGGAGATCCCAACGGGGTTGGTATGAAATAAAGATGGAATATTATTATCACCTTATTTAATATTATTAGTATTAGCGAATAGTAAAGGTTTATTATCATTTCCTTTAGTTAATGATTTATTAGCTTTACATATAATAGTAGAGTTATGCATTATATTTATTAACCGGTTTACATAATAGATCATATATTGCTTCCAGAGCTTCTTTACTATCTTTCTTAATGGGAGGTGTAGCTTCTGCTATTGTTTTATTAGCTTCTTTGTTATGTTCTTGTAGTTGTTTTTAGCGTCAAGTACTTGAGAGAAGGCGTATTCGTTGATGATCCCTAAAACAACCGGGATCATCCAAACTTATATAGATAAAAACTGGCCCGGCCCGCATGAGGCGTCGGGCGCCTCATGGCGAGGTGCCGGCCTGATTGCGCCATTTCCAGCCGGAGTGGGGGCACGATGGCGCCATACTTGGTCGGAGTGGGGGCACGATGGCGCCATACTTGGTCGGAGTGGGTGTTATACACGTTCGGGCCGCCTTAGGCGTCCCGAGAAGTGGTCTGGCTTATCTAGGCCAATGGCGCCTTGAAGTGGGTATTGGTCCTGCATCTAAGAAAACCACGACGTTGCATTTGGGTAAAACCACGGCGCTACTTCGGATAAGATGCAGCTGGTGCCATCTCGTCTGAGTCTCGGAGATAGTCGGTCGGGATAGCGCCCGTCTCTCTCCAAGTGGGGGTAACCATGGCGTCCATTTGTAGCGTACGTCGCAGGTAAATTTGGTATCCATGGATAGCGCGCTAACCATGGTGGATCTAACATTCTTATTTTATGTATTCTTTAACCGGTTCTACTAATTTATCTGATATTCAAATATTTACTTCATTCGATAGTAATAATAATAGTTATATATATTTAGATATATTATTAATAGCTTTATTCTTTAAAGTGCGTTTAGCACCTTCACATGGTTGAAGTATAGCAGTATATAATTATGCACCAACTTATATAACCGCTTATAAGACTATAGTTGCTAAAAAATCTGTATCATCATGAATATTTTCTAATGCTATATTATTTAATCTTTTTATATTTACATTATTAATATCATTATATATATACATAATACAATATGCATTAACACATGTAATATTACTTTTAAGTATATTAGCGAGTCAATACATAAGTAAACCTAATTCAATATGATCACCATTAATATATATACATCAATTAAATTTACCTGATTCAACTTTAGCAATATGTATGATATTTGCATTATTCTCATTAATAGGTATACCACCATTACCATGATTTTATGGGAAATTATATATATTAATAAGTGCTTTACAAGATATTATATATTAGAAATTTTAACGGAAAGGGTTTCTCCGGCGAGACTGCGTCGAGGAAGCCACGACCTTCTAACGAAAGTGGGCGGCCGGAGTTGGACACGCCTCTATCCAAGTGGGTCATCGAATGTTTCCCCTTGCAACCACACGTTGCAGGTCAATTGTGTATCCATGGGTAGTGCGCTACCCATGTTGGATCTAACCAAAAAGGTAGTAATTATTATTGATGTCACCTTTATTTTCAGATTTCTTTCTTATTAACCTCTTTTTGATTTCCGAAAGAGATAGATTCATCTTAACAACAATTTTTTGTATTTAAATTTCGGTAGCTGATTGCGCTAGACCTTCTTGGTAATGCTAAAGCAGAACCTTCATGGTTTTCAGGTCATACAATAGTTGTTTCTTTAGAGCCATGGTAGCGCACGGCCCATGGGTACAATTCACTGCGTCTTACAAGGTAAACCGTCGATATCCCACCTGGAGAGAGCATATCTCTGAGACTAGATGAAATGGCACCAGCTGCACCCTCTTAGGTCCAGCGCCGTTTTACTCAAAAGCAACGTGGTGGTTTCGCTGAAAACCACCCTGATCGGGAAACCTTGGCAATTAAGCCTGCCCGGGCCAGTTTTATCTACACAAGTTTGGGTCCCCTTGATGTAGGGATCATCAAACCTCTTGAGTACTTGACAAATAATACATTATACAAATAAGTACATGTGCGGCCAGAGGCTGGTATATAAGCCTAGCTTGTCTGCGGGTCTAAAAAATATTCCGTCCTAGCTTCTGACTTGTATCAAAGTCGTACGGACTGTATGTAAGGAGAGCCTATCATAGAGTCTATTCACTCTCAATGTTCTCTACATCTAGTATCAGTCATGTTCTGTCTCCTTGTTCTCTACCTCCAGCATTAGTGATGTCTTTAACGCATTATTGATCACACAATAAATGCATTATGTGCCAAAACACAGAGCCCTGGGCTGACTGCGAGAGATCCTGTTCTACCGCTCGCAACTCTCTGCTCAAATTCCCAACAATCTTCCTCTTGGGACTCAGTCAGGGTATAACTATGGTGCACTGGTATAGACATGCCAAGTTACGTTTCTCCAATGTCGAGGACGCCACCACTGTTAACGTTCCAAATGGATTGGGGAGCCTCGCACATTCCATTAATTACCCCGTTAGGTTCCAGGGGACTCTTAAAAAAGTGTTCAAGGCTAAAATGAGGCTGTGCCATGACACTTCAGGCTGAGTGATTGGTATTTAGGTGCATGGTGTTTGGCTTTTCCAAAATGGCAAATGAACAGCCTTGAGGTTCCACGGGTGAAGGTCCACTTCCACATAATTAAGGTCCGCTGCCTGCTGGCTATAGTTTGCTTGTGAACTAAAATCAAGAAGTTCCCCGCAACTAAATCAGTTAAAGCATTAATTGCTCCGGTATTGAGCCAATTGGCTCAAAGATTCTGGGAATGGCCTACCCAGATCCAAAAAGACCAAAATACCCTGAGGAGACAGTCGGTCATTGACAGTGGCTGTCGGTCATTGACAGTGGTCGCTGCCAGCAAGCACTGTTCGCTCTGACGTCAGAGGCAGTGTCCTGAGTCTATCAATGTCCCGAGTCTATCAATGTTCTGAGTCTATCAATGTCCTGAGTCTATCAAGACATCTCCATGACCCAAGGAACGGGGTCAACACCCGATTCATGAGTGGGTAACCACACGCACGATTGCATGCACCCCAGTCGTCATGAGGTTGGCATGCAACGGAAGTTGTGAAAGACACACAAACACCGGTACTAAACTCGAGTGCCACGTTGCACCGTAGGTGCTTGCGCAAGCGCATTGCACACACGAGACGCCATACCCTGCATCTGGCCCTTCTTCTGGCGCTATTCATAAAGAACGCAGTGCCTTGTCTGGACTCCAATAGGAAAGCATCTGTCAATGCAGGAACAGGCGGCAGGTATGCAGGAGGCAGAGGGAGACGGGGAAAGGCCCGATCATGTTAGTCCCAAACTCTCTGCGTGTTTTAGAAAGTCTCCCCAGCCTCCGGCTTCAAGGAACGTGGTCAAGCACTGCACCTGGCAGGTTCCACTAGGGTTGGTAGAGTGCGAGGGCGAAGGGCACCCCATATAGAGCATCACGTGCCACCGCAATCTCAGCGCTCCGAGCAATCTCAGCGCTCGAAGCAATCACCCTCAAGTCACAGACCTGCTCCAGTTCTGGTGTCCAGTCTCACCCAAGACTTGGCCCAGTTCATAGGCAGCGAGGGCGCGCCGCGGGGGCGTGGCCACACCAAAAACGCGCTACTGCTCCTCCTTCACCATCGCACGCCATGGCTCCCACCTCATGTCAGACCAGTTGAGCCAGGCGGTGGCCACGCTGCAGCCCGAGCTATGGACGCTGCTGCTGAATCAAGCCATGAAAATCTACATCACCGCCACCGACGGGTCCGCGCAGGTGTTCGCGCCGATGTTCACGTACCCCATTTTCGGGGACGCCGAGTCCATCTTTGGCTACCGCGAGCTCCAGATCTTGGTGTGTTTTGACTCCGTCACGTTCTTGCCGTTTTTGAACGTCAAGTACAAGCAAGCGTTGCCGAACACAGACGTCGACGTCAAGGCAAAGATGCTCGAGTACTTGCCGCCGTCCACCGTGTACAAGGACGAAGCCGCGTGGCGCGACGCCATTGATGCGGAGCAAGCGGCGTTTGAGATCCCGGGTGTTTTGGTGCACGAGTGGCAGGCCGCGGGCGAAACCTACGGCGTCTACCAGGTGCCTTTGGCATCGGAGCGGGGCCGCGAGTTGCTCGCGCGGGTCCAGATCTTGGTGCTCTTGTTCATCGAGGCCGGGCTGTACATCGACGTGCACGACCCGCTCTGGGACTTTTACGTCTTGTACCGCACCACGGACCGCCTGTTGCCGGAGGTAGTGGGCTTCACCACCGCCTACAACTACTGGGTGTACCCGGGCCACGAACGCTTTGACGCGGGCGTCACGCAGATCCGCAAGAAGATCCTGCAGTTTGTGATTCTTCCCATTCACCAGGGGAAGCGCTTGGGCAGCCGCTTGTATCGAAGCCTCTATGAGAAATGGCTCGCGGACGACCGCGTCTTGGAGATCGTGGTGGAGGATCCTAATGAGTCGTTTGACGACATGCGAGACCGCACGGACTTTGCTCGCTTGAGTGACCTCAAGGTGTTGGAGGGCTTGCACACCCACGATGTGACGCCCCAGCGATTTGCGTCGGTCAAGGCGGCACACAAGTTGGAGAAAAGGCAGTTGCTGAGGCTTTTTGAAATGGCGTTTTTGCACTCCTTGAAGCAGGGCTGCGCGTTGGACTCCAAGAAAGACATCCGCCTCTTCATCAAGAAGCGCTTGTACGAGAAGAACCGCGAGGCTTTGGTGGGCATGGACGAGCCGACACGACTCGATAAGCTCCACACGGCCTATGAGGCTTTGGAGGACGACTACTACCGGATCTTGGGGCCCTTGGCTGTTTTCAAGCGCAGTGCTGATGGGCACACTCCAAACAAGCGGCAGAAGACGAGCGCACTATAGGGTTGCCTGATTTAGATGGTGTGTCTCGGGCGGCGTGTCCGAGTTTATGTTCTTGACCATTCTGACAAGATTTGGCATCTGACAAGTCCTTGATCATTCTGACACGATTTGGCATCTGACAAGTCCTTGGCCATTCTGACATGATCTTGGCATCTGACATGATCTTGGCATCTGACATGATCTTGGCATCTGACATGATCTTTGACCGGGTGTCTCAGGGCAAGCATTGAACCCACGTGGGACGTGCGCGATGCAATCGGTTGACTGAGGTTCCTAGCAATGCATCGTGATTATTATCTCACCCATGCCTCTGTCCCTGGTGTGTCCCTCCGCTGAGTGGCTTGTTTAGCCGTGGTCCAATGAGGGTTGCTCGTCACATTGGCCGGACGCACCATGACGTCACGTGCGGGCGCCTTGAAGCCCCGGCCTGTACACAAGGCGTTTGCCGCGCAGCCGCAAAATTATTCCGTGCATCTGAGCAATCTACCCTCATGTGCACTGGGGCCACACGGCTACGACGCCATAGCAACGAGCCCGCCGCGAACCCAATTACCTCCACATGGCCATCTCCCCATCGGCGCATCACGTGGTCGCCAATGCTTTAAGGTGTTTTTCCATGGAGTCAACTTTTCCAGTCAATCTGTCCATTGTTCCAAATTCAAAGCGCTCATCAGGAATTTGTCCATCAAGTCAAGCTATCAACCAACTTTCTATTGAGTTACACAGACATGACGCCCATGAAACTGCACAGCCAAAACTGTCCATCGATGCGCTGTTGTTTCGCTGCTTGACCCGAAATGTCCAGCTTGTCCATGGATTGTCCACTGGCCTGCCGTTCAAAACTATCCCTTGCTCGGACCGTGGCAGATGCATGCCTAAGTTGTCTGAAACAATAGTTGCCTGCTCGTGACACGACTCTTGTGCGTCTGAGACACCCTAGGTGGGCTTGCTCCCAAGGCAGCGCGAAAGAAACGCTCTCGCGAATGCGCGTGTTGTTGGTCTTGCCCATTTTGCTGGGCGGCTTGCCACCACGTGATCACCGGCGGCATCCCAGCACACGCCATTTCTGGCCGAGGTCGTTCGAGGGAATTCTTTTGGCCAAGTCGGTTCTTACAGTGTAGATAGCCTTGTATAAGCGGTGCCTGTGCCTTGCCGGCTCGCAAAGCAGCCAGCCACTGCTCATATGCGGGAGGTAGCAACGTATGCATTCTCGGCGTAATATGCATGCGTGCGCATGGTTCCCAATCCTAAATCGCGTCTTATAAATAGGGGCGAATTTCCCTCACTTGCTCTCTTACCCCCCCAAAAAATCCCCCGCCAAAATGCACAGAACTTACTCTATGAGATCCCAAAAGGCCCCCACTGCTTCCCAGATGCAGTCGCCTCCTCCTCCAACGTCTTCCACCAAGTCCAAGTTTTTCGGAAAGGGTGGGATCACCTCCACCTTCAGAAAGAACTTTTCTGGCGTCACTGCTCCAGAGTTGTCCAAGAAATTGACTCAATACATCAAGATGGAGAAGAACGTCATGAGGGCCATCGAGTTGACTGCCAGAGAGCGCCGCGAAACCGCCAAGCAATTGTCGCTCTGGGGTGAGGAGAACGACGAGGATGTGTCGGACGTCACCGACAAGTTGGGTGTTTTGATCTACGAGATTGGTGAATTGGAGGACCAGTTCATCGACAAGTACGACCAGTATAGAATCACGTTGAAGAACATTAGAAACATCGAATCCTCCGTGCAGCCTTCCAGAGACAGAAAGCAAAAAATCACCGACGAGATTGCCCACTTGAAGTACAAGGACCCTCAGTCGCCAAAGATCTCTGTCTTGGAGCAGGAATTGGTTAGGGCCGAGGCCGAGTCCTTGGTTGCTGAGGCTCAATTGTCCAACATCACCAGAGAGAAGTTGAAGGCCGCCTTCAACTATCAATTCGACGCCATCAGAGAGTTGGCCGAGAAGTACGCTCTCATAGCTGGCTACGGTAAGGCCTTGTTGGAGTTGTTGGATGACTCTGCTGTCACTCCTGGTGAGACCAGACCCGCCTACGACGGCTACGAGGCTTCTAAGCAGATTATTGTTGATGCCGAAAACGCCTTGGGCTCCTGGACCTTGGACGGCGCCGCCATCAAGCCCACATTGTCGTTGCACCACGAAAATGAAGAGGAGCCTGAGGAGCACGAGTTGTACGAGGCCGAAGAAGAATTTGCCAAGCATGACGATGCAAACGGTATTGCTAACTAAGCGCTAATCGAATCCGGATCATCTCTGACAACGGCTTAGACGGCAACTTCTGGTGTACTGTATTATGCCTTAATCCCTAATAGTCATGTATCATGTATTCATAATCAGTAGTTCTGCTTCGTACCTTTTGAAATGGCTGAAAGCGTGGAATAATGAGAATATCAGGAAGTTGCATTAACCTCTAGGCAATCCGTCAACTCTTTCCCAAGCCATTCTTCCGATTAGGATCTCAAATAAAATTCACGTACACCTCGTTAGGAGCACTGAGTTGCGTGTGTCCCTTTTCGGCCAGCGCGCTGGTGTCAATCTCTAAAATGCCCATGCTTGCAAGTTGGAGCATGTAAGCGAATGAATTGGCGGCAACATTGCGCGGGACTGGGTTATCTGGGCCAGGCATACTCGGAAGAAGCCGCTCAAATGAGTGGCCATGCTGTGCGCCCGGTCCAGAAGCAGGTACCTCGGACATTCTCTCACGGAGGAACTGGGTAAAGTCCTCGAGTTTCTTGGAGTTTTGTGATTCCAAGTCGGGTAAAGGGCCACTTGCGTCCAATGGCATAGCAAAGCCGGTGAAAGGATTGCCGGCAAGGTCAAGGTCGAGGTCCTCGAAGTTAAACTCGTGACCAATGAGTTCAACCGCACTCAGGCTCCTTCTATGGACGGGGAAGTTTCTCCCGCGCTCGACTTCCACTTCGCCGTAAAGCGCCATGTTACTTGGCCTCGTCTCGCTGAGAAAGCATCGTTGGACCGAGGGAATGGAAGGAAAAAGGAGTTCCCGATGGGCGTTCAAGAACGCTGGCTGGTGCAAGCTCACATGACGATAGACATCCTGGAAGGCAGGATACGAGGCGGGCTTTGGGGCCTTTTCGGTGGCGATGAGTGGCGAAACAGTTATCACATCATCCACCAAAAGCTTGAGTTTGCGTTTTTTGGTGGGTCTGGATTCTGACACCATCAGTCTGCCAAGATCCAACGTCGTTGTAAAATGTGGGTCATAGCTCACGGAGTTGAGCGACTTTGAGATATCGTCGATGACTGGCTTGTTCGCAACAAAGTCCTCCTGCGTGTCCAAAAGCTCGAGAAGTGGCATGTCATTGAGCTGGGGCTCCACAATGTTGCCCATTAAGTCGAACTCGAAATCAACAGGGATGTTGGTGTCATTGGCGAAGTCGGTGCTGACATCCTTGTCGCGGTTGTCGTGGTTGTGTGTGGGGGTTTCCTCGACATTGTGCCAGGCTGGACCGAAACTGTGCACGAGCATATCTTCAAGGGTTGTTGCACGAGGGGTTTCATGTGGCAGGGCAAAGCCTTGCACAAAATCTGTCTCGATATGGAACCGGGTGTCGTCTTTGAGCATGGCGATCTTTGGCGTCGACGCCAGCACTTGCAATTGCCTGGGGTCTTTGTACCCGCCGAACAACGGTGTTTGGAGGCGGAAGTTCACGTCCAACACCTCTGACTCCATTACGGTGACTTTTTGCTTAAAAATCAATGATAGGCCGTAAAGAAGATTGGAAGTAAGCCGCAAGTGGTTGTCTTTGGTTGCAAGAACCGAAACTGCCTCGCATACTCTGGGAATGTGGACTTGCTGGAGCTTATTCTTCAAAGACCGGTTGGCCTTGACGCCCATGGTGCCGGCAATCCAAGCCAGGGCAATTCCTGGGTCACCTCCATTCAACAAAACATAACTCATATGAGCGGAAGATGGGGAAGGTAGGGGAGGGGGGTGGTATATATACCACGAGGGCTGTTGTTTCATGCTTGCATTAATGTACGTGGTTGCGCCCACCTATTCCGAAACAAACGTCGTGCATTTGGCCCTAAGGACCCACATTCGGACGCGTCGGCACGAGCTGAAACAGGTGAGAGTTTGAGGGCATCATGCGGAGGCATCAATTGCGTTTTTGCAGCCCCCACGCCTGCAGTACTGCGAAAGGTATATATATTGTTCTAATCCACACTGGTGGACACAGCATTTTCGCGAGCCGCACCCCCCCCTATCAAGCCCTCCGACGGCATATAATCCGTTGCGCAAGCCCCCAATCGCCCCCGTTCCGCTCAGGCAGGTCACCCGTTCATCAAGATACTTCCGCAAGTTAACCACAAGATACTTAATTAGTCACTTTTGCAAGACACCACTATAATCCGCAGCCACACAAGACACCTTCTGAACTCAATGGTTTCGTTGCGCTCCTTTGCAATTGCCGGATTGGCTATTTCAGCCTCTGCAATTACTCTTCCCTCTTTAGACACTTTATTGAGCTCCTTGTCCGAGACCGCCGCTTCAGCCCTCGAGCAGATCAAGGAAGTCCCAGAGGTGATTCAAGTATTCCCAGGTGCAGATGAGAAGCCCATCCCTGGAAACTCGCCCATTGTCAATTGTGACGCCGCCTCTCACCAGATTTTGGACTTGCGCAGCGTGATGATCGATCCCAATCCACCCGTCAAGGGCCAGAACTTGACGTTTGTGGCCCAGGGGTTCTTGAGTGAAGATGTCACCGACGGGGCGTACGTGGACGTGGATGTGCGGTACGGATTCATCCGCTTGGTGCACCAGACATTTGACTTGTGCGAGGAGATCCAAAACGTGGACTTGGAGTGTCCAGTGAAGAAGGGCGTTCAGTCTATCTCGAAGCTGGTGTTGATTCCAGAAGAGGTACCTCCAGGCAAGTATTTGGTCAATGCTAGAGCCTACACAAAGCACGATAAGTTGATCACCTGCTTGACGGCCACCGTGGAGTTTCCTGCCAACTGAGGGAATAGCGTCGCGCAGCCATGCAAACCTCCGAAAGAGAATTGGGTCAAATGTGCTTTTTGAGGGGCGTGGCTTTAGGACTGGGGAGGTCACATCTAATGGGATTGCCTTGACGTGTTCAACGCGTGCCCCTTGTCTATCTAATATACGATTCAAGTCGTGGATTCCATATGCAAGTGAAGAGGAGTGAGTGTGGTGGTTTATCAAACACAGTGCTATGTCCGGAAGACGCCGGGTCACGTGGTGTGCGCGCACGTGACCTGCGCCCTGAGGGACAAGCTTCATTAAGGGCCATGAGTTGGATGAGGCTTTTCTTTGTATCAGTTAAACATTCAATATCATACATTAGCCATATCATTCCATGAAATACCACGCAGTACCATCAAATACAGTACCATCAAATACAGTACCATCAAATACAGTACCATCAAATACAGTACCATCAAATACAGTACCATCAAATACAGTACCATGATCAGTACCTAAAATCCATACAGTCCCTGGTCTTTATGTGACACTCGAAGGCAAGTCCAAGGACGATTCGACTTAGATCCTCGTTTTGAAAAGTATCTAATTCTCGGGGTGCAAATTTTGTGGATACTCAACTTTAGCCAAGTATGTTTACAATGCCGCCCGAAGGTACGCGGGGACACCGGTGTAAAGTGCCAACAATTGAATACCGTGAAAGAACCGGGAAATTAAGATGATCCAAGGTCGCCGCCCCCTTCGGCGGGTATAATATAATCCTTCAAGGATAGATTCGCCCGTGCGTGCTATAAAGAGAAGTTGTATAGGTGGCTATTACCCCTTAAAGGAGAAAATACCAAAAGCGGTCGACGTCGCCATTCCATAAATATGTTTGATGAAGATTGCAAAGAGATGAGGGCAGAGTAAGAAGGTAATTAAGGAGGGGAAAGCGGGTTAAGAAGAAGGGGCAAGAGACAGATGATTAGATACAGATTTGTGGATCAT
Source organism: Metschnikowia similis (assembly GCA_002370765.1). NCBI lineage: Eukaryota > Fungi > Ascomycota > Pichiomycetes > Serinales > Metschnikowiaceae > Metschnikowia > Metschnikowia similis. The sequence goes on from NKZP01001066.1 coordinate 85,716, forward strand.
GGACAATTCATGGATGCAGAAAAGGGCTATAAAGCAGGCAGTTTTAGCTGGGCAAAAGGCTAATCTTGGACAATTGAGGTACATCGCAACAAACTTATGGTCAAGGACATCTTATCACCCTTTTCAGTATGCCTTTGCATGTTTCCATGTGTTTCCATGTTTCCATATGTTTCCATGTTTCCATGTTTCCATGTGTTTCCATGTTTCCATGTTTCCATGTTTCCATGTTTCCATGTTTCCATGTTTCCATGTTTCCATGTTTCCATGTTTCCATGTGTTACATGAACATAATGGCACGCCTGAAGGCCATGGGCCACAAGACTTTACCCTTCTGATGTGCTTGAAACGCTCAAGCCAGTCACGGGCCGGTGATTCCGTTCACACAAAGTCCGTGCACGCGCCCGTGTTCCCATTGTCATTGAAACTTACAATCCGCCTCCTTTGGTATGCTTTCTCAAGGATATGCTCCGGAGCAGCGAGGCGCGTGAGGGAAGGTCACGCCACCCCAGGTGTATTCAAGAGGGTTCAGGTGCGCGGACGGCCCCATGATCCACGCACTCTAGACATTGTCAAAAGCTTGAGCTATTTTTTCTTGATAGGTTGGGTGTACTTTCGACACATATTTAGGCGAAAATGTCTCATGAAGCCTCTTGTTTTTGATCTCGGAAGTATTTCCCAACGCCACAAGATACTCCACTCTTCCTGCTTTGGAGATTAGATTTCTGCCAACTCTTCTGCAGACATATTCAACATCGTACAATGGCTGGGCTCTGTTTTTGGATTCTGCCAATTGGAAAAACCTCTTGGTCTTGGATTCCTGAAGAAGGTATTTGTCGTTATTGTTCAAAGACATGTACTTGAGCATCTCGTCTTCAATGAGCAGAACGTAGTTTGCAACACGTTCGTTGTAAGATTCAGACCAGCTTTCAATAACGCCAACCAAGATCTTTCCATACCCCGAGTCAGCTGCTGCATTGGCCTGTTCCTTAAACATCGAGAGAATAGTCTTGAAGTCTAGTAAAACGTATCCATCTGTCATGACTTTGAATGAGATAGCATGATCGTATGATTTAATCATCGAGGAAGAAGAGTAATTAGGCTCGGGACGGTTTACTTCGACCACCCTCATCCGAGGCTCACAGAATCCCTCTCAGCTACATTGCAATGTACGTGACTTGCTTCCTTTTTCAAGGCTGGATGCATAGCTATCATCTGAATAAGCATTAATTTGACAATTTGACTGCGACTCATAGATGAGTCCCAAAGATGGAGTTGATTTTAGATAACGAAGCACCTTCCTTGCTGCCTTTAAATGTTTGATTAAGAATCACGGCGGCCATGCGAATGGCTTCGGGCCAGAAAATTAGTGGACCATCTCCAGGAAGAAGTAATGTCCTGGCCTTGTCCTGAAATGTGCGATTCTGGCCTTCAGCGGTACCATTCTGATATGAAGAGTAGGTATTTGTGAACTTGTGCAGGATCCCTTTCCTAAAGAAGTAGGCTAGTAAAGCGTCATTTGCCAACTCCAGGCCGTTGTCAGTTCTAACAGAAAGGTGACAAGGTAGCCCATTGCTTGGCCGCAGATCTCGCGTCTTCTACTGTTGAACGTCACCAAGTGGCAGGTACCAGTCAGTAGGTGCGGCATGTATGGTGACCGGCCCATTCCTTCTGCGGTAGAAGAGGGTTTGTATGGTTAGAGCCATCAAGGTCTTATAACCATTAAAAATATATGTATAAAGTCTGTCTCTACTGACTGACTGATTGAACAAAAAAATATATATATATTGTATAAAGTCTGTGTCTACTGACTGACTGATTGAACAAAATATATATATATATATTGTATAAAGTCTGTGTCTACTGACTGACTGATTGAACGTCGCCTTCATTATCAATTCGAATGTAGAAGATGTTCTTAGTAGTTCAAGCATTCAATGGCTGCAGTGTATCCGTAAACACCCGGCTCAGCGATGACAGCTATAGCTTTATCCAGGAGATACGACTGGTTTCTGAAGGGCTGTATCTGATCTCTCTCTGATGCACATCATCAGACAGAACCCGCCTCCAGCTCCCACGGGCCCACACCCCCGGCACCTTTCCAGATGCCAACCGCTCAGGCCCGGGCAACGAACGCCCCGATGCTGCCTGCGGATATCTTGGGCCAGGCCTGGAATTCTCAGAACCAGCACCCAAATCTGCAGAAAGAAGCGTCAAATCAGCGGAGCCAATATCCATCTTTTCAGGGAGAGCCGTCTAATCCCCAGAATCAGCCTCAAGCTCACCATACCCCTTCCCATGAGGCACCAGTGGCGTCCGCTCTGCGTAATGCTGCATCTCTGACTTCTGGGTGGGCCCATTCAGATGTGCCAGCGGAGCTTGAAGCCACCAAAGATCCATGGGATGAGGAAATTGGTGGCATCTCTTGGGATGAGGGTTCTCCAGGAAAAAGCGAGCTACCATGGGAATCTGAAACGGGCAACGATGATCCAGCTTGGAGCAAGCTAGCACGTGCTCAGGAACCATATGATTCCCTCCCAGAACAGGACCATAGGGAACGTGGCACTAACGACCAGCAACAGCGACAGAAGTTTACCTTCCATTTCCGGAGATGACTTTTCCCTGAATGAAAGTGAGTTTTCGCTGGCTGAAAATGAGAATCCTGATGAAGCTTTAAATACGGAGCCACCGAAAGCAACAGAAGACTCATCAAAAATCACGTTAGGAAAAAGAATGCTTGAAGATCAACGGATAGAAACCCCTAAAGAGGTGGTTGACTTCATTGCAAAATCGGGATCTTGACCTCGAAAACCACGTGCATCTACCTCAACTGCACCAAAGGCGAGTCCTTCCCCATTTCCCGGGGGAACCATGCAAGGCAAGCCCTTCTCGCCGTTTCTCTTCGCCTTGGCGCATGAGCCAATGCTTTACCACCTCAACCTGCAGCTCACTGACTTCATCATTACCCATAAGCATAGCGTGAGTGCGTTTGCCAATGACCACAAAGTGTCAACGGCAACCTCAGGTATTTCTTGCTGTTGATGCCGCTGTGTCCAAGGCAGCTGTGTCCAAGGCAGCTGTGTCCAAGGCAGCTGTGTCCAAGGCAGCTGTGTCCAAGGCAGCCGCTGTGTCCAGCCGCTGTGTCCAAGGCAGCCGCTAGGTGGATTGGGGTGCTTCATCACAGATCGAATGCAGAGCTATGGTCCGAGAATTAGGCCCAAACCTTTCCCCAAAACACGGATCGGGAGACGTATGCCCGACGGGTGTTCAACTGGTGGAGGGATGTGGAACGCAGCGCACCAGATAACTAGTAAGAAGTTATTGAGACTAGATTGTCCAGTGACTCGAGGCAAAAAGATCTAAAGATCTGGTTTTGATGGATTTGGAATTGCCTAGTAATCCACGGTTTCACCTTGCTCGGGGAGACCTTGTCAGCCCCGGACTTGAGCGATAAATCGCGGGGCCACGGAAGGGATTCCCAAAGTTACGCTAGCATCTAATGCACCGGGATCCTAAATGTTTTGCGGCTTGGAGGGGTTCAATTTTCCACAGTTACTGCATGTCTTAGCATCCATAACGCCACCCAATTTAACTATAGCCTCCTTCACCTGGGTGCCCAGATCTGAACAGTACAACTCCACTTCATGTACAATCTCTCGGCATTTTGAGCAATACCAGCGCAGTTTGTCGTTTGTTCCGTGAGGCCGATCTTGCCCCACCACCAATCCAACGGTATCAGCAAACCTCACTGGATTGTGAGGGACATTTCCTGGCAACGAGAAGGAGTCGCCCTCGTCTATAATCACGTCCTTAAATCTCCATCGTCTACCACTTTCAAGCACATGTGACCCTTCACCTGATGAAAGTACGTGGGTGTCTGGTTGATGTGGTAATCAGTTCGTTCAGTGGGACCCCCACTATCATTACCGTGGCCCCACCCCTATGTATCCAGTAACTGGACGTCTTTCATCTAGTTCTTCTGAAGCAAAACTAGCGTCTGAGTATGCTTGAATGTGGCAATTGGAATCTGGGCGATAGACGAGTCCTAGTGTTGATGTTCCCTTTAAATACCGTAAGACTTTCTTTGCAGCTTTTAAGTGGTTCACTTTGGGGTCAGTATGATGTCTGGCGAGTTTCAGTACCACGTAGCTTATATCAAAACGAACAGTAGTTGCAGCATAAGTAGTTTGCCAATGATTGATCTAAACTCTGTTGGATCAAATGACTCTTCGTCTTCTTCGGTTGAGATCTTGTCAATTCCTTTTAAGTCAGCTGGTACTGTTTTGCTCCATCCTTTTACATCCCTAATGCAGCAGAAAGCTGGTAATGAATTATGTTAATACCGAGGAATTTCTCGGTTTCTCCCAAATCCTTCTTTTTGAAGCGCCCGCTTAGCATTCCCCTCGTCTTTGACACCTCGTCTATATTTCTTCCTAAGATTAGGATATCATCAATATAGAGTGCTATTAATACCAACGAGTCTGCAGTTCGTTTTATAAACGCATGGTTCATTTATAGCTCTCTTGAATCCCATCTTTCTTATATGATCGTTGATCAATATGTTCCAGACAAGCGGAGCTTGCTTTAAACCATATAGTGACTTATTGAGTTTCAATACATATTTCCCAGATCCTTTAAGCTTAAGTGGAAAACCAGGAACTTGGGCCATGTACATGTCTTCAACGAGTTCAGCATTAAGGAATGCTGTTTTGACATCCATCTGATGAATCACCATATTATGGTGAGTAGCAAAGGAGAGAAGGAATCGCAACTTGTAAAGGATATCACAAGTATCTTGGTAGTCAACTCCTTCAGTCTGTGGATAACCTTTGGCAACGACCCTCGCTTTGTACTTGTTATCATCTTTGATTGTGAAAGCCCATCGACATCCTATAGGTTTGACACCAGAGGGACAGGGGACCGGGAAGAAGGTTTGACACCAGAGGGACAGGGGACCGGGGAGAAGGTTTGATTCTCCTCATGCGCCTTGATCTCAGCTTTGCATGCTTCCTTCCAGAAGATCCAATCAGCTGACCTCTGTGCCTCAGCAAATGATCGAGGTATTGTGTTCGAAGAAACGGTACATGCTCCCACCAATGACACCAGCTTTGGATGTCTTGGGGTGGGAGCTTCCCTCGGGAAGCTATTATTTGGAATAACATCGTTGATATCTTGCATCTCTGTAATTCCCAGACTGAGTCGTTCCCTAGTTACATGCACACGTCGTTGAAACTCTCCAAGTCTAACTGTGGCATTCGATTCCGAGGATTCAAGGGGATACTCAGGCATTCTCTCTCGAGAGGTGAGATTAGCAACGTGACGCGGAACGCTGGTTGACAGAGTGCAGCCATTAGAAGTTTCGCTGAGAGCAGGAGGTGGATTCGTATGGCCGTACGAGCGCCCGAAATTTCTACCACTATTGATGCAATCGACCTCTGAGACCGTCAGAGTCGTGTCGAGTTGCGGCTGGCTGGATTCGGAAAGAAGCAGGTCGACTTTGCGACGTTTATCGGTCAATTCGGCACAACAGGATCCTGAGGATCCCGTGGCATCCAGCTCAGCAGACTTGTTCGCAACCTGCGGATCAGGCAGGTCCGTGGGCAACGCAAGTCCAGGGCTCAGTGCAGATGGCAATGCGGTATGAGGGCTCTTAGTGACTGTAGAAGGTGGGACTTTTCAGCAATCCATTTGTGGATGTTGATAGGCGGGAGCATGAAATCCGATATGACGTGATTTTCAGTATTCAATCAGGGACACACTGTGTTAACTTTCCGAGTTATAACTCACTGCAAGATCGAAATAGTGCATAACAGGCGCAGAATGCTGAGGAAGTGGAAACATTCCCTGAACATTCCCCGAAAACATGGGTCAAAAAGAATTGTGGCCAAAACCCCATAAACCCTAATACCCTAAAAAGTTGATATAAATTGCCTTTCATCGGATTGGAGGTATGAAGTTCATACTCACTATTCCTAAGAGATCTCTCTCTCGTATAGTACCTCCGGGCGCGAAATGCTGCAAGCGCAGCGTTTGCCTGCGAAGAAAATAATTGTTTTTAAAGTGTCTGAGTAAGAGTGATGATCTGGGGCCCGGAACGCTTTACGAACTCAGATTCCTCTTGAGTGAGCCTGTTCCATTCTTTTATTTTTGATTCAATGACCGTCATATAGTCCACAGGCCGTCCAAGAGTTGGAGCCGCGGTGGAATTGATGGGGGATTGTTGGGCGGCCATTTTGCTGTGATGTGATTTGCTGATTTGCTGTGATGTGATTTGCTGATTTGCTGTGATGTGATTTGCTGATTTGCTGTGATGTGATTTGCTGATTTGCTGAAGTGTGATTTGCTGATTTGCTGAAGTGTGATTTGCTGATGCCAATCCTGAATTTAGAGTGGACATTCAACCATGGATTGACTTCCACACGACAGGTCAATTTCCATGCATTATGACGTATCCAGTAACTGTCGTCTTTCATCTAGTTCTTCTGAATCAAAGCTAACGTCTGAGTATGCACGGATGTGGCCGTTGGAAGATGGGGTGAGTCCTAGTTGGAGTTCCCTTTAAAAACCGAATCCGGTGCGGCATTCTGGATCAAGAAATTTATTCGTCAGAGCCATGGCTCGGATGAACCGAATAAGGTGGCTACACGCCTGTGATATAGAAATGCGTGCTCATGATACGAACGGAACCCTTTGCAGCGTTATGTGCTTCACTTTGGGGTCAGTTTGATTTCTGGCGTGTTTCAGTACCACATAGCTCATGTCAAATAAAACAGTATTGGCAGCATATTGCAGCTTGCAAACGATTGATCCAGATTCGGCTGAATCGAATGACTCTTCATCTTCTTCAGTTGACTGCTTGTCGAAGCCTTTATTGGTACTGTTTGCTCCATCCTTTTACATCCCCAATGCAGCAGAAAGCCGGTAATGTAATGATGTAAATACCAAGAACATTCTCGGTTTCTCCCAAATCCTTCATTCGAAGCGCCCGCTTGGCATCCCCTTTGTCTTGACACCTCTTCTATGTGTCTTCCCAAGACTAGCATATCACCAACATAGAGCGCTATTAGTACCAACGAGTGTGCGGTTCTTATACGATCGTTGATCGATAAATTCCAGACAAGAGGAGCTTACAAGTAGTATAATCGTCAAGTATTAATTCTGGAACAAAAGAGGTGACGAAAAGCAAATGCACTTGGGGGACCAAGACGAGCATGCCACTCCCTCGACATAAGCTAACTCCAGCAAACAACGTCGATTCAGCTAAGGAGTTTCTCAATGAACCTTATCGTGGTTGATGCCCTGGTATTATGTTGTACTTCCTTTAAAATCCATATCATTACGATTATACTAAGTTACGCTGCGGAATGGGTGCGAAAAGCCGTCTGGTGTTGTCATTGATTAGGCCCAACGGCCCAGCTGAGGGCGGATCCCACAATAAACTGATAATGCACCGATCAAAACTTTTTCTCTTCTTAATGTCATAGTCTCTTCAAAACGCAAACGGATCAGAAACACTCTACCTACGTGTGCTTTTGGAAGGCCAATTGAAATCATCGTTGAATGGGTGTTTGACCCACTTGCTTGATACATGTAGAGGATTCTCAGCCATCCTCCCTCCAGAGGCGAGAAGAGCGGCAGATGCGGTAGCGTCAGGTGAGCTGCACGGGTGACTCTTTGAAGAAGAGACCGTATGGCCGTACGAGTCTTCAAGAGACCCACTACTGTATAGACAATGCGACCCCGAGATCATGGGGTACTCGGAGGTTTCAATTGTGTGCAATCAAAGACTGCAGGGTAAGTGTCCGACATGGTCTCATTTTGTGGTTTTATAGGCTCATTGACGAGGCGACGCTCCATAGCTTGAACAGTAATTGAACGGAATCCTGCAATTATGGATGCTCAAGAATACCAGCTGTACATACGGGATATCGAGAATAACCGGGTGTAGCGATAGAACAGAACCGAGATAGCCTGGGTTTAGATATCCTAGGCTACAGCGCATCTCTTATAGTGCCCTTGAAATACAATACCACTCCCAGTCCCACAAGATCCCACCAAGCAGGTCTACAGGCTTGATCCGCGCTCCGATCTGGACTAGACTTGCACTTCCGTGAACTCACCCCAGAACTCACCCCAGAACTCACCCCACAACTCACCCCAGAACTCTCAAACCGTGGCTCTGAAACCGTGGCTCTGAACAATTTGCAGCATAACTCTCGGACCTGAAACATTTCGGAACATATCTGCTCATTTTGAAACATCTTGAGCACGGTGACTAGGGGACCAACTGAACAGACGCATCTACTGAATACCGGACCTACTAAACACTGTTCCACTAAACATTGGAGCATCTCGTCTGAGGCTTGCCCTGTTGAGCTTACGCCCACCTGCACATAATCAGGAACAATACTACCATTAGTATCCTAATGATTCTAGTAGTGTTTGGAACTTAGGTCATCATCTCGGTCATGTCTGTTCCTATCTGCATCTATCTATACTATGCTCTCGCTGAATGACCTTTTCAATCGATGCCCCTCAAACCTGAGCGGGCTTTTAAATATCAACCAATCTCTCTCATACTGTGCACCAGCCAGACTCCCCACCGTAACGTATTCGACTCCCACCGTAACGTATTCGACTCCCACCGTAACGTATTCGATGCCACCTTGAATTACCCAGGTGGTACATCCATGCGTAGCGTGCCACCATGGTAACACATTCCACGCGTACGGATACAAGAGAATACGCTCCAACGACGGGAGAGAGTCCCGACCACCTGTCTCCGAGGCATAGGCGAGGCGGCGCCAGTTACAGCCTATCAGGTGCAGCGACGTGGCTTCACTCGAAATGCACTGTCGTATTCTGAGATCCAGGAACATCCCGTCTGTGACACCACTTCGGCCCAGACTAAGCCAGTTTGGGAATTCAGCGAGTAGTTCAGGGAATTGACGTTAACAACTAAACATAACAGATATGCTTAGGCTCGTTAACCATCACCTTGGGTGTTCTACGGAGACCATATGACTTGGTACCTTTGCAATCAGCTTTTTCTTTCTTGTTATCTAAGTGTCTTGGCAGAAGTCCAATGGGGACCAATGGGACCAATGGGGTCCAAGGCACTCCCACTTCTGGCCAGCCGCGGCTTCTGTAATCACCCAGTCGAAGTACCTTCGGCTTTTGTCTGGATACCCGGGAATTCTATGCAATTCTCGACCAGACCGTATCCACTTCAATACCATTTTCACCGAGGCCGGCCACTTTCGTACTTCCATTGTTCCAACTTGATAGCCACATTGGTTTGCCAATCCACAGACCGCTTCTGCCGGCTTTGGAGTCCGAAATCGCTTAGTTCCTTGTACTCTTATCGCTGCTTCAGCTTCTTCTCCGTGACTCAAGCCTTTGTATAGCGCCAGTCGAATAGGTTCCCCGGACTTGTTTTCACCTGAGCTCCACCCGTACCATCAGCCAATGCGCTTCACTGGACGACCCATTTACCCTCAACCGGAGCCTGGACTAGGCGGATATCACAAGGTTGGAGCTGAGAGTGTCGAAACGCTCGCGCACCAACTTCGTCTGCACCATCAACAACTCATTGTAGACCAACTGGCCGTTTTCGGTCTTCAAGAGCTCCTTGACCTTCTCCAGCGTCAAGTACCATGCCACCGCGCCATTCACCGCTGTGTAGATGGTGGAGTGGAAATCGCTGATCTCGAGGAGGTCGCCGAACGCCGTGTTCGGTAGAATCGACGATACAAGCTCGCGGTCGCTCTCAAAGTGGCTCATGGACTTCACGAGGCCAGACTCCAAAATGAAGAACTTCGCGTGCTTGGCCTTCGTATCGTAAAACATGGTGCCCTCGGGAATGGCCTCCCGCGTGAAGAACGGCGCCAACCGGCACCAGAAAGTCTCGTCTTTCTTGGAAAGCCCGCTGAACGTGATCATCATTAGTGGGAGCGGCTGCTTCTTAAACGAGTTTTCGGCGTGCCGGTAGAACTTGTTCTGGATCTTCTGCTCGTCCCGAACCGACTTGGTGGCGGCCTGGTACACTTGGCTGGTGCGAGGCGTTCCAAACGCAATGTCAAAGCCCTGGGAAACAAGCGGTTTTTTCTGCTCAGACCCGCTGGCCGCCCGGATGCCACGAATCTGTTTGGACGACGAGGGCACCGATGTCTGGAGCGTGTAATAGGTCTTCAAGAAGGAGTTTTCACACCACTCGAGCGCGTCGTTCAACGTGCTGAAGAGTTGGATCTTGAGCTCGCTGGGCACGTCCCAGAGCCCCGCGTCACGAAGCGCAATGTACGTGTCGTCGTCCTCCTGCACCGACGAGATAATCAACTGAGTGTCGTAAAAGTTGGTCAAGTTCAAGATGCGGCGAAAGCCCTCGGCCGCGGAAAAGTCCACGTAGTACACGCCCTTCATGTCAAGAATCATGTACTTGATGGGGTTGCCATGGTCCGTCAGCTGGTCGAAGATGGCTCCGATACTCTTCTCGGCACGGCCAATGGAGCCGAAGAAAATCGTGCCCTCCAACTTGATCACACAGATCTGGTTGCCCACGTGCTTCAAGAACTCCTGCTGCTTGGGATGTCTCAACACCGTGGACCGAGCAACCACGCCCGTGTAAATATCCTGCACCACGGGCCGCCGAGCCGCCTGCACCACAAACGTCAAGCACGCCATCAAAATGCCGACTAGGACGCCGTGCACAAAGTCCCATGCACCCATCATCACCACAATGATCAAGATCGTGGTGTATTCAATTTTGCGGAGCTTGCCCCACGTGTCCCAAATGGCCTCTTTGAGCAATTCGTAGCCGAGAAGGTAAATGAGCGCCCCCACAACGCACACGGGAATGTACCCAATCACCACGGGGCCCACAACCATGATGCCTGCGGTGGCCGCGGCCAACATGACACCGGCCATGCGGTCATCAGCGCCAGCCTTGATAAACAACACTGAGTTCGTGTACACCAAGTAGTTCTGGATCGAGCCAAGCAAGCCGGAAATGGCATTGGAGTAGCCATGCGCCACCAACTCACGGTCCACGTCAAACTGATCCATGCCCAACCGCACAGCAAGCGCAGGCACGTTGATGGGCACATGCAAGATGCCGAAGAATGTGAGCGCCAACATGGACGGGAACTGGCGGGCAATGACCACCCAGTTCACGAGGTTGAAGCGAAAGAGCTGGTAGTGGGCGTACCAAGGCTCTTTGCTGACCACCGCCGGGAACACCCAGCCGGCGTTACGGGCGGCCTCCAAGTCAACGCCCGTCCAGGCGGCCACCACCACGTGGAAAAGCGCAAACACGCAGATGAAGAAGATCGGCACCAAGAGCGAGTGGTGGATGCGACGGTGCAAGAGAATAAGCACCGCAGTTAAGGCCAACGGAAGCACCCACTGCGCCAAGGTGGTGGGGTTGCCGAAGAGGTACATCAAGGTATCCCAGTTATAGGCAAGCCCGCCCTCAAGGCGGGACAGCACTTCGATACCCGTCACCACCAAGAAGTAGCCCACGCCGCCAATGCACCCCACCAAGATGTGACGAGGGAAAAAGCCAATGAGCGAGCCCAAGTGGAACTTGCCGAGGAGGAAAAACGTCACACCCGTCACCACCGACAGGAGCGCATAGGTGACGATGACAGTGGCCAAAATGGCATTCTTCGAGGCGCCAGCCATCTCGGCGCTGATGCTAAGTGCCATCGAGTGAAAGAAGGGCGTCACCTCGATCATTTCCGAGGCGGCCCCGGCCTTGAACGCGGAACCACCCAACGAGTAGACCAATTGGGAGATCACCGTGGAAATGTAGAACATCGACAAGCCGGCCGGCGCCAATTGTGCAAAAAGGGAGTCTCCAATGGGGAACATGATCATCCCGTACGACAAGGCATCAAGGATATTGAGGAGCAGGCCCAAGAAGACTGCAGGTAGATACAGCAGGGCCCGAGCAAGCACATTCCGCGAGCCCGACTTCTCGGGCTGCTCCGGTGGCAGAGCGTGAAGGCCCAAGGCCATTTCCAAATCAGGAGCCAGGCCCAAGTCCGAGTAGGAGCTTTTCTGGTCCAGTTTAGGCCCGATGAGAGGCGCAGACTCATCGGCTAGAGCCGTGCCAAACTCGTTCAGATGCAGGGGCTCTGGGGCAGCCAGGTCCAACCTCGAGGGACGCTCGTCAGAGTGGGAGGAGCTGGCGGGCTCATCCAAAACTCCCAAGTTAGCCAAGTCCGCGGATTCTTGGTTGACGTCCATACCAGAGCGGACCGTGGGTGAGCTGAAGGAGATGGAGTTGCGATGGGACATTGACACGTACGAGCGGCCGCCAAAGTCGAAATCCGGATCCACGGGCGCCATGTCACGTTTGACGCGGATAGGCGCGGACATGACGAAATGAGTGACGGTAGCGAATGAACGGGGAGTGAATGAGTCGAGTGTTGGAAAGCGACTGAAGGTGAGCAGGTGCGAAGGTGCAAGTGTCAATGTGCAGGTGCCAAGGTGCAGGTGACAACTAGAGTGCGCGCTTTAATTTCGTGTGCGCACGAGATCATTGATAGGGCTGTCGCGCACAGAGATAAGGCGTGTGCAGGTGCGGCCCTGGAACCCTTCCACTCAGAACCTAGCTTCACCCAAGAAGCGTCGATATGGAAGCTTTCAGAAATGTGCGATAGTCTGAGTTTACCATAGAGCAGGACAACCCGATTGAGTGTGTTCACTGTTCAGGTGTTGGAGCAGAACAGACTGGGCACATGCGCGTAGACGCCCATTGATGCAAAGAAGCTTATGTTGCATCTCTCAAAGCCATGCCATGTACCAGTGCGCCCGGACCCCTTCAAGCCGCAGCCGGTGCATGGATGTCTAGTCCCAGTAGCCTACAAATTTCAGCGCATCCCTCCGCTCAGAGCATTTGCCCAGCCGGGTAACCTCAAACTGCGTGGTGACGCTATGGTAGCAGGGGGGCTTTCAGAGCTTATTAGCTGGGCTGATATCTTATGGTCCCGCCATAAAACTCGCAGGTGCACGAAATCTCATGAAACACCGAAAAATTGCGATTTTTATTACCTCCGTTTGGCCTGCGAATTGGACCCATAATAAGACTGAGATGAACGCAAGTTTGTAATGAGGGCTGGTCTGAGAATTCGATGAAGAAGTGACTGGAACAGCCGACAATTTGGGTGGAGTTCTGGACGAAATTTTTAGACTGAGGATCTGAACGAGGAGTTCGGATAGAAAAATGGACAGGGTGTTGGAAAGGAACATGCACAGGAGCTTGGAACGGACACGAACTAGAAACAGAACACGTTTTAACGAGATCTTGAATTGTCAAACTCAATATAACCAACCCATGGCCAGCGTAGAGCTTGCGACAAGAAATGGCATTGGTAAGAAGTGGGTCATACTGGTTGCTGTCTGTTTCTTAGTATCCTGTCTCGTATATCAGCTGCGGCTGATCTCTAGACCGTGCTTCTTTTGGCATCAGAATGAACAAAGCTTTTAGCATTGTTGGCAAAACCTGCATTCTGTCGTCTGTTTATCAACTCCGGTGAACACCACCGCGGTATCAAAGCAGCGAACAACATCACCATGATTTATGGCCCAAATTAGTCTTCTCTTAATCGTCCGTTGTTTTGGAGCCTGCCTTTCATTTCTTGTATCAGAAGGCAAAGATAGAACTGCTGGGCATTGATCTATCCAGCGCGGACGTAATTCAGGCACACGGCCCTTCTTCCAAATACATGCTTGCCGCAAGAATGTGCAAAATTCCAGAATTCGAGCTTAATCAAAAAAAATTTTTCTGGAGGGAGTTTCTGTCGGTATTTCGGTGTTCTGGGTCCCTTTTGAAGGCGTCCTTTTTTCAACGTTAATAGACACAGGATTTGAGCTGGCCTTCTAGTTCTTTCAAACAAAGGCTTCAGAGAAGTGTATGCAAGGAAGAAGAAAAGTTCAACCAGATACTTTCAACAAGCGATGACTGAGTAGGTATCGATTGCCAGCAGTGCTCATCTGAGTAATGCCAGCCGCGCCCACTAAAGTCAACGAATGAATGGCTTTGTGTGAATACACTTCCTAAAGAGCAGTATGGAGCAGTGTAGCTTCGAGAGCACAGACAAACCAGTGTATGCGGAGAGCTTAAAATTTCCGCTAGATTCGATCAGGGACCTCCCATCCTGACAGCAGCATACCGTTAAAGTTGAGCCATAAGGCTAACAGAGGCTATAAAAGCCATGCCTAATATGTGGAACCCCACTTTTGGTGTGGTGTCACAACTCAAAGCTCAGCTTTAGAAGGGTCGAAATTGAACTGCGTCTAAACTGAATGCCGGCAAGAACATGCCTTCATATATCTGGTGACCAAAATCACAGCATTGGCTTTTCCTTGGCTTATTTGACGCAGCTGAAGCACAAAAGTTCAAACTGTTGTCAGCATTTGTATGGCGCGTTTTTAAGGCAGAAAGTGTTTTAAAAGAACTCCAATTTGATAAAAGTAATCAGATATCTCTGAAGGGGCAAAGCTGTCTTTCTCCACTAAAAAATACCTTGCATTAGTAGCGATAATGTGCTGCATTAATGAATCTGCTCAATCAATGTCCTAATTGGTATATTGTATCAGTAGTTTTGGGAAAGCTTTTTCCCCAATGATATCCAATCAAGGCTTGTATCATGGTTTGCAATACAGTTTGAACTGTCGACATCTAGCAAAAATTGCCTTAGAGCCATATCAAAGACTGCCTAAATAGCGTTTGTTTTGTCATTGGGCTAGGACTCTTGTTCACACATTGTAAAATGTTCAAGCCTTATATCAACGAGAAAAATTCATCAACATAATTTCAATTCAAAGCGGCAGGACCTTGATAGTGTGTTAATGTAGCAATGTGACCTTCATGACTGCCCAAATTGGACTCCGAAAGCACTGTTTTTGCGCATTGTATGATCAAGTGTAAGCTGTTTGAGAACCAACTTCAATGAAAAATCCAAAAACTGACACAAATATTCAGGAAAGTCGATTAGAAAGGTGCATTGAAAGAATGCATAAACGAAGTCAGACAGATATTCACATCAAATTAAAGACATAGGAAAGCATATCGAACAGAAGAAAGGGCTGATTCAAAGGCTTCGCTGAGTTATGGACCATTCAATTGCGGGGAAATCACCAGATTGTGAAGCTGCAGCCATTGAACCTTTTGGGAGGATATCAATATAGGATTTAAGCACGGGGTTTCGACGATTTTATTGGGCACTGGGCCAGGAGAAGCTCAAAAAGGCTGCAAAAGTTTTGTGCACAGGGGGAGCTATATATATGCTGTGAGCCCGCCATGCAGGACGTGCTGCTTTCGGTAATCACGTGACCGCGCGCTTTACCCTACATGCATCACCTTGCACTTACATTCCCTTCAGACAGTCCAGACCACTCCTTCTTCCGCTACCGCCCACTACACGCCCTGTACCTGATAAGCCAGCCCACTCATACCTAAGCGCTTGCTGTACCCCTGTGTGCTGCTTTCTTTACAGAAATGGCGTATCCGGAATCCTGCCCTCCCGTCACAGAACATCTGTCCCTCCTAGGCGCCAACAGGGATCCGGGACATCCGGCTGAAGGCGAAGATGCGGACGATACACCCCCTGAAAGCTCCCCCGAGACGCGCCCTGAAGTGACGAAATCGAACTTGGCGCGTCGTGTGGTGCTCGTGTCCATACTTGGGATTGTCCTCCTAGTGGCGGTGCAGCTCTCGTTTCTTCCCCGGACCTCGCCCAGTCGAGACTTTCGGCGCTGGCATAACCTACGCCTCACCCGATCAGATGTCAAGAGAATGTTCTTGGTGCAGCTGGAAATCGGAACGCCCGATCTCGATGGCCTGACTATGGAGAGGAATCTACACCGGTGGCTCGAAATGCTCGAAAACGTCAACTCAAAACATGGCCTGGCGTTGGCCGCGTCCAAATCGCCTGAAGCCACGGATTTCTTGAGGCTGCAATTTCGGGACATGAACTATGCGCTGGATTTGGCCTCGTACGAGCTCCCGGACTCGCTTCGAAGCCCCCAGTCTCTGCGCATGCGGCTTCGGGACCTCCACACTGGTCGCATACTATACTCAGTGGATTTGAAAGAACCCTTGGCGACAACGCCTGCTTTCTTTGTGTTTTCTGCTAGCGGGTCTGTTTCGGGAAACTATGTGTACGCACATCACGGCATGCCCCAAGACTTCGACAGGCTTCGAGACTCGGGCGTGGCCTTAAAGGATAGAATCGTGATCATTTCCCACTCGCCGCTTACCTCCAGCTACTCTTTGGAGGCAAAGGTGGCCTACGCCGAGAAATTCTCCTGCGCAGCCGTCTTGGTGTACGACGGAACCGAAGCTCACTCCATATCTCGTGCATACCGGCTGCTGAAGCCACACCAGCATATGCCCGTGAGCTCCCGCCAGATCAAGCCCGTTTTGGATACCTTACACAGCGTCGAGCTGTTTTCTCTGTGGAGGTATGGCCCGACCCCGGCAGACGACTCGTTGCAGCTTGAAATCTCGCTTGCTCACGACGACAGCTCGCTAAAAGCCACCAATGTCTTTTCGAGGATCGAGGGGGTGCTAAATGATGCCGAGGTCGTGATTGGAGCGTCTCGGGATACCTTGACGTCAGCGAACCCGTCCAGCGGACAAGCCGTTCTTCTTGAGCTCATGCGTCGGTTCCAGTACTTGAAGATGTATGGATGGAAGCCGCTCAGGAGCATCCGGTTTGCCTTTTGGGATGCGTCGCGCAGTGGGGCACTCGGCTCTCTGGCAAGTATTCACGACGAGATGGTGTTCAAACCCAATCTTCCGGTTCTTGCCTACATCAACCTTGATCAGGATGTGGTCACCGGCAGCTACTTGAAGGTGGATGCCAATCCGTTGCTCAATCACGTGTTGCGTGCCACGGCCAAGTCTGTTCCGTTTCCTCGGAACTCAAAGTACTTCCAAAGCGCTCGGGAGACAAGCGCAGGCAGCGCTGAGGGGGCCGACGGCCTGGACGATGAGACGTCTCTTTGGGACTTGTGGGCGCTGCAAGACGGCGGACAAATCAATAACAAGTTGGGCAACACTCTTGGTCTGGACCACGGTGTGTTCCAACTTTCCCGAGACACTCCGGTGATTAGCGTGAGCTATGCACCAAACCCTGCATTCAATGAAAGCACTTATATTGCCGAGTCCAACTACTACAACTTGGAGTGGGTCTCCCAGCACGTGGACCCTCAGCTTGAGTTGCACGCGCTGCTAGTGAGATTCCTTGGGCTTTTGACGCTTTCTCTTGGCGAACATGAGGTTGTGGAGTACAAGGCCACCAACTACTTTCGGCGGGTGCAGATGTTTTTCCAAGACTTCACTGCTTCGAACCATCCGTTGTTAGCGGCATGGGCCCATCACAACGTCTCCCAACAGTCGATTGGAAAGGCGCTTTTCACGGATATCAAAGCCAGGAATGCATCAGTGGAAGAAATCACGTTTGGCGACGTTTTAAACCAGGCTAACATCTTACTTGAGGCAGTCGTCGAACAGGCCGCGGTATTCGACTCGTACGCCAAGGACGTCGAAAGCTTGTGGACTACGGATTACCCCTGGTTCCGGATGGTTCGGAAGATCCATGTGTTTGCCAAGTTCAAATTCACCAACTACAAGCTCCTCCGCCTTGAGAAGGATTTGAACCAGGGACTTGGCCATTCGACAGACGAGCGGAACTTGCACTTTATGTACGAGCTGCCGGAGGGAGTGATGTCCATTGCCGAGGAGAATCGAAGGGCGGCCTTTGCTTCACTTTACGAAGCGGCTGAATCGGGGGATATGGAATTGCTAGTACAGCTGATGAGTGGCAAGTACGAGCGCCTTAGCCAATTGTACCGGCGCCTCAAGTGAGGAACGCAAGGAGTCAAGATTTGAGAGGGTCAGAGAGTCCAGAGTCGACGGGTCAGGGTCAGAAAGTCCAGAGTCGACGGGTCAGCGCCAGAGAGTCCAGAGTCGACGGGTCAGGGTCAGAAAGTCCAGAGCCGAGGGGCCAGGGTCAGAATGTCCAGAACGGTTGGGTATAGGGCACGCATGTGCCGATGCTGATAGAGACAAGATTGAGAGGAGGCAACTGCAACGTTGCTGCCCACGTCAAATGCTATGTTTCAGTTGGGTTTCAGTAAGCGGCCTTGGCGATATGGCCTGCCGGTGTCAGAACAAGCAGAAGCTTTTAGAGTAGGAAGAGAGCCGTGGCCAGGGCAACGCCAGTGAAGCGGCCAGCGAGAGCATCATGGTCACGTGAAGTCGGGGTCACGTTAATACGCATCACGTGACTTATACCACGTGACCTATCTTATCACGTGACCACCATCCTCATGCGAAGCGCCGTGACAATCTTTCACCGCCGTGAACAAGATGGTGGACGTGTCGCGATACTTCTCCATCCAGATATTCTTCATTATCCTTCGGGAGACCTTGGAGACCGCCATTATCATCTCCGTGCTCCTCTCCTTCATCAACAAGCGAGAGCCTAAGGATGACGACCAGCACGTGCAGCCAAGCGGGCCAGATGAAGCCAAGCAAGTCCGCATCCGGCAAATCAACCAGGGGTTGCGGCTCCAAGTCTGGTGTGGCGCGGTGTTGGGCCTCGGGATCTGCGTGCTCATCGGGCTCGTGTTCATTGGGTGCTTCTACGTGATTGAGACCGATTTGTGGTCGTATACCGAACGGCTTTGGGAGGGTGTTTTCTCGCTTCTCTCCAGCGTGATCATCACCATCATGGGCGTGGGTTTATTGCGCATCAACAAGGTGATGAAGATCAAGTGGTGGATCAAACTCGGCGACGCTTATGCCAACGAGAACAGAGATGAAGTGCTCGAGGGGCCCGTCGGAGCAGCGCCATTGGCCGAGGCCAGTGGCGTGGAAGGGGCCTCAGGTGCTGCAGGAGAAGGGGCCACGGGCGCTGCAGGAGAAGGGGCCACGGGCGCTGCAGGAGAAGAGGCCTCAGGCGCTTCAAGAGACCAGGGTGCTGCAAAGAGACCGCAAGAAAAGTTCCGCAAGAAATACTTCTTGGCAATCTTGCCGTTCATCACCACTCTTCGCGAGGGCCTCGAGGCGGTGGTGTTTATTGGCGGCATTGGCATGAACCAGCCGCTCACATCCTTGCCGTTGGCGGTTTTGGCGGGCCTTTTGCTTGGGTCCGGAATCGGGGTCTCCCTCTACAAAGGTGGCAACAAGATGTCGCTCCAATACTTCCTCATATGCCTGACGTGCTTTTTGTACGTGGTGAGCGCCGGGCTCATGAGCAGGGGCGTTTGGTTCTTGGAGTTGGAGAGGTACGTGCGGCTCTGTGGCGGGCTTGACGTATCTGAGACCGGCAGCGGCCCCGGCTCCTACGACGTGGCCAACGCCGTGTGGCACGTGAACTGCTGCAACGGCTTGACGGACGGCTGGTGGATGGTGGCCAACGCCATAGTGGGCTGGACCAACTCCGCTACGTACGGCAGCGTGTACCTGTACATTGCGTACTGGATGGTTGTGTGTGGATGGTTGCGGCTCAAGATGGCCGAGGAGAGAAACGGCTACGTCCCGTTCGTGCCGATCCGATGGCAATTGAAGCGCATCCGCAAGAAGATCCACTTGTATGAGATGCGCATGAGCCAGGCCGGCAAGCCGGATCAGGTTTTGCGGGCCGCCGACGCCGGAGTGTTGGAACCAGCGGCCTAGGCGAACGGGGGATTCCGAGTGTTGAGCCAGGACTAACCAAGAGGGTAGGACTGGCCGATGACTGACCAAGAGGGTAGGACTGGCCGATGACTGACCAAGAGGACAGGACTGGCCGAGGACTGACCAAGAGGATATGGCTGGCCGAGGACTGACCAAGAGGATATGGCTGGCCGAGGACTGACCAAGAGGATAGGACTGGCCGATGGCTGACCAAGAGGAAAGGACTGGCCGAGGACTGACCAAGAGGATATGGCTGGCCGATGACTGACCAAGAGGGTAGGACTGGCCGATGACTGACCAAGAGGATACGACTGGCCCAGGTCTGACCAAGAGTTCAGGACAGACCAAGAGGACAGAATGACGAAGAGGACAGAAGCGCCCGACGAATGAGATCGACCAAAGAGGAAAAAGAGAAACAGTGGTCTTAAATGTACATCTACTAGCGGTCTTTGACACTGGACACGGGAAAAACTATGCAAAGCATCGTCCATGGAGGCTTCTCAGACTTCAAGTGCTCGTGCGGACTAAGACCGGGTCGAAGCTTGATGAAGCAGAAGTTTTGGTCTATTATTGTATTCATTTCAAAATGTATTCATTTCAAGACCGTCGTTGATGGCTGTTCTGATTTTATGCTTGCTTACTATGCCCGGTCTCTGGTTCCGGCATAAGGATGGATGGTGAAACCATCACGGGTAGGCTTTCCCAATGCCGGTATCTCCGCCGCGGAGTTTCCCATTTGCGGCTTTCGCCGTCGCGAGGTTTCCCGTTGCGGATATCGCCGCGACTCCTGGTGCGTTAGCCCGCGCGTCATCCTGAGCGAACGCACAGGCGCATTGAAGTTGCTCAAGTGCCAGTGCCTTACATCCATGAAGCTGGGGCATTAAGTATGGGGCTCTGAATACCAGAAGAGAAGGTGTACGGAAGTCTTATTGTGGCGGTGGGCCGCATGGTGAATTGTCACAATAATACGCTATCCTGTCTCTATGCTGCCGCTGCCTCTATGCTGCCGCTGCCTCTATGCTGCCGCTGCCTCTATGCTGCCGCTGCCTCTATGCTGCCGCTGCCGCTATGCTGCCGCTATGCTGCCGCTATGCTGCCACATGCAGCAAAGCTACATGCGCAAACGGGTTGGACGGAGACGGACGCAGACACCCGTCGGCGGTGGCCGTTCCAGTGTCGTCGCGGTGGCGGTGGCGGTGTCCATTACTCTCTCGGAAGCTGGCTTATGCATCGCCGGAGGCCTGTATGCGGTGGAGCCATTCCTGCGCTTGCTGCATGGGTTTTATCTCCGCCCCACACTATATAAGCAGCCCTTTCCGCCTTCTGCCCCTGCCATCATCACCACCACTGGAGCGCTTTTCCAACGATCCATAAAGCATCACCAGTACATCTCTAATCGAGCCCCAAAGATTGATCCCTACCACAGCCATCATTAAGCCTAATTTCAATCAATTGATTCGTCCCTTTTCCCGGAGCATCATGTCCATTCCTCCCACTCAGAAAGCCGCCTGGATCGCTCAGACAGCGGACCTGGCTGACAGTATCCAATACAATGACATCGAGACACCCCAAATCACCGACCCCCACGACATCATTGTCAAAAACAGATACTCTGGTGTCAACTTCATCGATACCTACTTCCGCCAGGGCACATACCCCGGACTCGTCCCAACGCAGTTTCCCTACACGTTTGGGCGCGAGGCCGCGGGCGTGGTTGCTGCAGTGGGTGATAGTGTCACTTCCTACAAGGTGGGTGACCCCGTGGCGTACCTTGGCGATCACACGCATGCGCAGTACACTAAGTTGAAAGACAGCCACTTGATGTTGCACGTGTTGAAGAGTGGGGCTGCGGACCAGCTCAAAGCGTGGGCCGGAGGCTTATTGCAAGGCATGACTGTGCTCACTTTTGTTGGCGAGGCATGCAATGTTAAGCATGGCGACTACGTGTTGGTGTGGGCAGCCGCCGGCGGTGTGGGGCGGCTCTTGACCCGCTACGCCACCTCGTTGGGCGGGCACGTGATCGCCGTGGCGTCCTCCGACGAGAAGCTTGCGTTGGCCAAGGAGTCGGGCGCCAAGCACTTGGTCAAGCTGAGTGAAAACGTGGCCGAGCGCGTGAAGGAGATCACGGGCGGCGCCGGTGTGGCCGCGGTGTTTGACGGCGTGGGCAAGGACTCGTTCGAGTCGTCGATGGCGGCCGTGGGCCAGAACGGGTCCATCGTGTGCTACGGCGCAGCCAGTGGGCCTATTCCTCCATTGAATGTTGCTAGATTGACGGCCAAGAACACCAAGTTGGTGCGGCCGCTGGTGTTTGGCTACTTGGGTACCAAAGAGAAGTGGGACCACTACTCCGCGCTCTTTGAGAAGCTGTTGAGCGATGGCAGCCTTGTGATTAACATCTCCAAGACCTACCCACTTCTGGGCTACACCCAGGCCACCAAGGACCTTGAGGAGCGCAGATCCACCGGTAAGCTTGTGCTTGAAATCCCCCAGTGATGGTGCCCAAGATGTCAAAAGTGCGGAGATGGTCATTAGCATTTAGGTGTGTCGGAAGGGCCCAAAGGCTCCAGTTTTGGCATGTTTCCGGTTTGTTAAGTGCTTAACCAAATGCCCAGATGTCGCGAGACGCCTCGAGTCGGTTTTCTGTATCCTATATCAAATAAATAAACTTGATCTCCGCATAGAAACATTGCGAGGCCATGAATACATCCACATGGTGGAGTCATTGGTCGCAACAGGGGCACGGCTAAGGGTAAGCCACTACTCAAAGGCAGCCACGCCGCAGGAGCGTAACGTCCAAGGGCCGTTCTGTCAGGATGCGTTCTTTGATGGTGGAGTTGGTATGACCGAGAGATCACGTGATCATACGGAAGACTCCTTGTGCTCCAATAGGATAAATGCAGATCCACCAGTCATTTATCGTCGAGCTCCTTAGCAACACTGAGTATCCTTTGAAAGGATGGAGAGCTCATTGAGCAGAGAACCCATTGTGAAGAGAACTCATTGAGTAGAGAACTCATTGAGCAAAGAACTCATTGAGTAGAGAACTCATTGAGCAAAGAACTCATTGAGCAGAGAACCCATTGTGCAGAGAACTCATTGAGCAAAGAACTCATTGAGCAGAGAACTCATTGAGCTCATTCACAGAGGACCCATTAGACTAAACCAGTCATTTGAAGCCAACCACACAGGGAACTCACGAAACTGTCCAGTCTGTCAGAGTAATCATCGGTCACACGGAGTACCATAGAAGGTCCTTACGGAAGTATGGGCTGCCCGCAGGAAGAATCACCGTTGATTAGACCAATTCTCGAGTTGGCATGCCCATGGAGAATTTGGAGGAAGCGATAGTCGGGGAGTCGGCAAATGTGGAATCTGCTATTGCTTCAAAAGAGTGCTTCACGCAGGTGTTTAGAGGACGTGCATCCACCATTCCCGGAGGGGCTTCAGGGCATGGCTGTAATCGTGGCTTCTTGAAAGAGGTATTGGGGACTCTTTGGTGGACTCTTTGGTGGACTCTTTGGCAGACAAATTCGACTATTCTCTAGTACGGCTCTTTGGTGGACTCTTTGGCGGGACTCTTTGGCGGACAAATTCGACTATTCTTTAGCACGGCTCTTTTGGCGGGATTTGACCACGATTTGACGGGACTTCCCAACCTGGAAGATCGCAAACCT
This sequence comes from Metschnikowia similis, assembly GCA_002370765.1. Lineage (NCBI taxonomy): Eukaryota > Fungi > Ascomycota > Pichiomycetes > Serinales > Metschnikowiaceae > Metschnikowia > Metschnikowia similis. Next base: position 109,077 of record NKZP01001066.1, read on the forward strand.
TTGGCATGGCGTCTGGTTGCTGGGGGGCGGCGTTGCTGGGCGGCGGCAGTGTGGCTGTGTATATAGAAATGGGGGTGACTAACCTCATACCCTTGTGTAGCAGGCGCGTTTCGCAGCGGAGCGCTCAGTCGCGTCACGCGGCCGACGATTGGCCAGAGTCCCAGGGCCGACGACGGGCAGCCTGCATCCCGGCCGGCCTTGCACACGCGGGCAATCCAACCAATCACCGGCCTGTAAGCGTCAGGCTCTTGTTGCAGGCGGGGGCCCCCATAACAAACGGCCGGCCCCGGGATCGCCAGTCAGGCGAGAACCACGGGTCCTGCACCTGCGTAAGGTACCGCGACAGTGTGCAGTCTGCGCGCTGGCTATCGCAGCGGCTCGCGCTATCACTGAAAATACTCACGCAAACTTCTCTTTCTTCCCCTTGACTTGGCCTTCTTTGCTGTGGCGCTTCTGCCTGCCCGATCCGGAATCTTTGCTCCTCCCGTGTGTCCGTGTGCCTGCGTGCCTCCCCGCGCCCCGTGCCATCCGCCGTGACTAGTGCATCCACCGATCCTCGCCTCCTGCTCCTTTCCACGTGACCTAAGCGATCGGACCCATCCCGCCGACTCGCCCTCCCGACTCAAATTCCCTGCTGAACCAAGCGCCCTGAAGCCGGACAAATCTCCCGTGTTGACACTATCCACTACATCATATCCGCTTCACCTCCACGCGGTAAACAACCAACAGCAATCAAAAAGTGCTCGACTACCGACCAAATCGAACCCTCCAATCGGACCCTCCAATCAGACCCCTCAGAGAACTCCTCAGAGACCCCTCAGAGACCCCTCAGAGAACCCCTCAAATAGAACGTTCCCTCCAATCAAAAATTCCCTCAAATCAAACGATTCAACACTGACATCCGCTGAAAAAGAAATCGAGTGCAAATCCCGAGTGAATCATCGGGCAATCATCGAGCAATCACCGAGCAATCATCGAGCAATCATCGAGCAATCATCGAGTGAAAATCATCGCACAAAGCCATCGAACGAAATCATACCAAATAATTCAGTGGAAACGACTGAAAATATTTCAGTGAAACCATCGAACGAAACCAACGATTGAACGAAATCAACAGCGTCGACCTGTTGAGTCCTTGTCCTTTAAGCAGATATCTCGAGCCCTTAAACGAACTCCCTGATTTAGGGTTTCTCCAACGGCTCCTTTTTATTTGTTCCGTTTCCGTTTCCGTTCCTTCGTGTCCCTTGTCCCTTGAGTGCCCTTCCTACCCTTTTATCCGCACTCTCCTGATCCCTGGCCACTTAAACATCGGCGCCTCTACAGTCGATCCACATCCAACTGAAAACAATTTGCCGCTGAAGAGTTTGTTATCTCTAGCGTGCAGTTCTGTACTGATTCCAGACAGGACGCCTGAGACCCAAAGATACTTCCCAATCACCCACACACCCCTGAATCATGTCCCTAGACAAGCTAGAGTCAACCAACAGGCTTCTTCACGAGCTTGAGAGAAAACTCTCCATTTCATCATCGGCATCTCTGACGCATACAAACCAATCCCACGCGTCGCATGGGTCCGTGGTGCATGATCCAGCGTATGTGGGAGTGGCCCGCGAAAACATCCAGCTGAGCGTGCTCAACTACATCAAGAATAACGGCTCCAGCTTCGATGCCGGGCGTGTCTATGCCAATCGCCAGCAGAAGTTTTCGGCCACCAGTTTTGACCGCGAGTATTCGCCCGGGTCCTCGCTCAGTCCCCTTGCGGGAGATGTCCCCATCAAAGACGACAATGGCCAACAGATCAGTCACGGCGATTCTCGCCCCGAGCCACACAAACGGAGTGTTGCTAGTGGTGATGAAGCTGGAAAGTATACTGCGGGCGGACCTGCCAAAAGCCGCTGTGACGAAGCTCCCCAAAATGACCGCGGTCTGGCCAACCAAAATGACCGCGGTTTGTCCAACCAAAATGACCGCGGTTTGTCCAACCGCTGGGCCGCCGCCACAGACATCCTAGACGTCTCGAGTCTAGATCAGGACGTGGCACCGTTGAGCCCGTCGCCAAGATCATCTCCCAAAGCGCTGCCCATCACGCCCGCGCGCCCGCTGGTGTCCGGCTCTCCGGTCAAAAATGTCCCTGACTTGACCTATACTGGCGAAGATGACTACAACATAGACCACTACGATGACTACTACGAAAACGAAAGCTTTTCGCAGGACTTGTCCAACGCCGATCTCGAGGCCAGTCCCATCGATGAAAACTTCAGCGACGACGACTTGGGCCTAGAACCGGAGATGCTCTTGCCCCCGCTGCCTCCACGGATGCCCCCTCGGGAATTGGACCCAGACAAACTCTACGGAATCTACGATTTTCTGGGCCCTGATCCTCTGCATTGCACCTTGTCTCGAGACGAGCCCGTGTACTTGCGAAATGACCTGGACAATTACTGGTGGCTCATCCAAAAGCTTTCCAAGTCGGAGAGGCTACTGCTCTGGAACGCTCGGGGCTCGGAGGAGGATCTCTTCGACGATGACGAGCATGGGAAAATCGGCTTTGTCCCTGCAGAGTGCTTGGAGACCTACGAGGAGCGCCTTGCGCGGCTCAACTGTTTCCGAAACGAAAATCTAGACAATGACTTGGATCCCAATGTCGCTGCGCCTCCTCTCGAAGCAATCAAGCCCCAGCCTCAGGTCCCCAGCGCGGTCGATCCAATGCCTGTGGGTTTGGGGCGAAAGGGCTCCATTCTCAAGAAAGCAGGTGCGTTTCGCCTCAATAACAAGCTGGTGACGTTCGAGAACCTACAAGATTCCCGCATCCTCGACGATCCCGACATGGAGTTTTCCGACGATGAAGAGGTGGGCTTCTCCGACCACTACTACACCATGACTCATGAAGACTTGAGGGCGGGAGGCGACTTGGCGCCTCCCGAGGCCGATGAGAAGCTTTCCGAAGTTCTTAGTGACGTTTACCCCGCGGAGGTTCCTCTCCAAGTCAGCAAAAAGTCCCGGACCAAGACTGCACACAAGGAGTACACGCTCAGCGAATTCGACCAGCCAAACATGCATGTCCGGGAAGACCACTCGTCCATTGGCTCTTTCTCTCCCGACACGCCCCAACAGGAGCCATCCAAGAACCACGAAGATGCAGGCCAGGTGCGAAGATCGGTCATTATCGACCGGCTCCAACTTGTGACGGCCGACCTCGCCGACGCCGCTCGAGACGCCACATTCGGCGGCGAGCTTCATGCCGATGATCTAGGCCTGGATGCGGACCCCGAAGGCATGATTCCCGACAATCAGAGCTTGAAGACGCAGCTGATGGAGGAGGTCACCACGCCACGAGCCAGCATCCTGACCCACCCTGATATCAAGCTCGGCGATTCGGACTCCGAAATCACCATCTCCTATTCGCCGCGCGAGAAAAAGAGAATCAAGCCTGTGCATGACATGTTCACGCCGTTGCTTGGAAAGTTGGACGAGCTCACCGAGAAGTTGGCCGAATTGGAGCAGTCCTTGTGAAGGAATAGCGCGGCTTGAACGATCTTTCATACACTTTAATGAACGAAACTAATGACTGGTGGATCCAGAGGGGGGTGGGTCACCTGCCGCCTGTAGCCTGGAATCTCATCAGGTCCCACGCGATGCCCAAATGGGACGCATGAAACGCAGCCCCCGCTGCAAAAAGTATATAAGTAGCACAAAGCGCCAGTCATCAGCGCTAGCCCTTTTTTTTTGGCAGTTTTCCTTGGCTGCAAATAAGCCAAGCTGCCTGCAAATAAGCCAAGCTGCCTGAGGTCCCGCTTTAATGGGTACGTTTTCGAGCCACCCAATTGCTGCCTAATTGTTGTTTTTGATAGCGAAAGGATTGTGATTATGAGTTCTGGCGTATGGCTGCAAGTATTATCGACGTGGTCAATTTCGAGTGTGCTTCAACACGGCGATTTTGGAAAGACAGTATTCTTGGCCATTTCCCATAAAGACGGATGTTCCTGTGAATTATACCCTACTTCGGATTTAAGCATATACTGATAGTTTGCGACGGAGCATACTGGTACTTAGAATGAGCCTTTTACTCATCAGATAATGAATGGTTATAGACGAGAAGAGCTGGGGTTTCCATGAATTTTGTGCACGGGAAGATGATTGTTGGTGATACGCAGAATACTGAATTAGTCAATGAGGTGGATTGGTCAAATCCTTTTGAAGTACGAATTTGCACCCGAAGCTAAGAGACTTTCCGGTTGAGGGTATTGAATGGTTTCTAGTTTTGGCAGGGGTGCAAGATATTCACGAGGACCTCACTCAAGCAGCTACGTCCACGTCGTCTTATGACAACAAACACGCAAGATGGGGGTAATACTGACGTTTTGAGGTTGCGATGTTCAGGTCAAAGAGAAATATTCAGGTCAAAGAGAAAGTGATGATCATATCGACGCCAATGGCACGTCACGTGCCGCCGCAGCCTTGCGGTTGATACACCCCATGACCCAAGCCCCATTGACACCCAAGCAGAAAGCCTGAGGAAGTTGGAAGCGGGACTTAGTGACATGGTCCTGGCCCAAACTCCTCCCGTGGCGGTTCGGCCAAAGAGCCAACTGCATGGCGCGAACGGGGTAGGAAGGGATCCAGGCGGCAATGGCAGTTTAGCGATGCTGAAGCGCACGTTGTGCGGAAGTACGTTGATGTGCCTTGCACAAAAAACAGCCACTGGTCAGAATGCGTGCGGCAGGCGCATCTTTTTTTGAAAGCACTAGACAAAATGAGGCAAAATCCATGTTTTTCCAGTGCGCGCATCGAGTGCTGAGCACCCTCTCCACCGGGCGAACAATCCGCGCACGCATTCAAGTTTTGGCAACACCTGTGCATGAGGCCCCGTGTTTCATGCAGGGATGTAGCCGAAGTATTTAAAAGCGTGGGTGTCCGTGCCAAGTGGTGGTTGTCAAAATTCAGGAACCTCTGTATTTGGTAATGCTTCATGTGTATGGGGTCATATAATACTCCATCAACTGATCATACAAAGTGGTCATGGCGTCTACATTATGTGAGAAGGCTTACTAGCGTGGAAAAGTTTGGTGTGGATATCTCATCATTCTTACAAGCCAAATGATGCCCCAATTTTATGTGACGTCCCAAATGAGATAATAGGAATTGGGCTATGAAAAACAGGAGTTGCTTCTTTGGTGAGGAAAGCTGACGCAAAAAATTTGGAGATTTGAAAGCAAGAGGGTCTGTCAAATTCTTCTCTTTCGGTCCACTTGAACGGTGCCAGATCACTCGTTCGGGGCAGACTATCCGTGAGCTTCGTCATACATGCTGGTCAATTTGCTCCGTCCCATCTGACCCGGAACACGCTCATAACGTCCATTCTAGTCAATTTCCACTTTTTGGCATGGCTTGCCATTATCCGTTTTTGTCCGCGGTACCCATTAAGCCTTTCTCACCTTGGAAAGAATTCTGGCAGGCAATGCCTAGCCAATCCTTGTGGGGAACCTCAAGCTACTCGTCTTTCAATCAGTCTATACGCCTCGGGGTCAGTCCGCACCTATGGGTAGCACATTATCTACCGGGGATCTGACAAATTCAAATTGAATACATTCATAGAGATTTGAACCATCCGGAGACAAATGGTATACTCCTACAAGCCAGGAAAACGCCCAAAGCTGCATTTGGTAAATGACCACTGCAGGGAAATGAGATACGCCATGAAGCCGAGTCAAGTCTTGGGATTCTTTTCAATTACCCAAGCTCATTTACTTAATTACTGGCCAACACAGTGGTCATTGGTGATAGTGTACTGGACACTTTGGAAACCAAAGTTGGGGCGCAAAAAATGAACTCTGTTTTCTCCAGTTACCACACATATCAAGGCATTGGACGGTGTGGATAGTTTCACAAATTCTTCAGGCCTGCATCAAGAGCTAAGAAAACGGGAATGCAGCTTATTGCCTGTTTGCTAATGTCGTCCACTCGGTTAACTGGCATTATTCCACTAGCCTGTCTGAAGCTCCATCCCTCTTGGTAGCCGAGGTCCCTCTCAAGGAGCATCAAAAGTCTTTTCGTACAGTAACGGAGAGAAACACACCAAAGAGTGTCTGGGGGTTCCCGAGCTTTTAATAGCTTGAAAATGGCTGATTGGTTTTACCGTTTATTCAGCCAAAAATTCAGCACAATCAATGGGTTCTTGTGCACAGGTTTAACGGGGCTTCTAACAGTGATGAAGGTTACATGGATGAACTGATGCAGGCAGTAAATCCTTGCTTACTGATTCTTTATTAATGAAGAACCAACCACTCCGTGAAAATTCCCCGGATAATCTGGAAATCCGGATAATCTGGAAATGTATGCCCCCATGCTAGCATCCCAAATCTTCGCCAATGATATTGGACTGGACCAAAACAAAAAGGTTCTCTTCCATGACTGAGCCGAAACGCGCTTGAACGTTTCGTCCATTACTGGTTCAAACGGAGCGTGCTGCTAGCCATGGCGTTGGCATGCAAGGCAAATAAGCCATCTATGGCAAGAGCATGCAAGAAAGCAGTCATTCCAGGACATTCCCGCTATTAAGCATGCCCGTGAATTCAACCAACTGGTCATTCAAATCGTTGCCTTCGCACAGCCTCCCAGACCAAAAGACGGCCGCTTCAGCGAGGCCAACCATCAGAAAGCCCAAAAACCGAGGGTGGACCCGCGGAGGATCGGCCATTAAATGGAGAATGGCATAGGCAACGGAAAGTGGAGTTTCGGGATTCCAAGGTTTTTCGGCATGATGTGTGTTCCCCAAAAAGCTTGCAGTGGTTGCTGATTCAATGGGATTTGCCAGTCATTGACGAGCCACTTCCGATTACAGCATCCAAACGATAAGATATTCTTCCGGGGACAATTCATCTCGACAAACGCTTTCAGCCGTTTCAGTGATGTCTATTAACCCCCTTTGCAAAGAACACCCACAGCTACCGTGACTACTCGGGCCTTCAACGGCCCTAGATGGAGCCATACGAACAGTTCATCAAACGCTGACCAACTCTTTCCAATTGAAGCTTCGAATTCCAATGGACCAAAACATTGCGCCAAACCCAGTCCACGCACGTCTCATCAAGAACATTGGTGCAACCCAGGGGCCCTGGCTCGCACCCGGCCCCACTTCGGTCCGGCTATGGCTAGCTTGTGCGGGACTTTGCCCTCTGTTTGCTTTAAACGGGTCTCGAGTGGAGCGACGAAAAAAACAACCTGCATCTTTGATGGCCCAGAAGCTCTGCTCGCCGCCACTATGGCAACTATTCCGTTACTGCCAGCAGTGCCTCATCGGGCTCCTTTTTCCCGAGTGTTCTTCTCCTCACTGCTCACTACGACGGGGCACTGGTCAACAAAGACCTCCTTCCCAAAATGTCCCGCAGCTACTACTGGTTGTTGCGTATCCTAACGATCGGCTGTGTCTCCTGACCAATTGTCTTGCCACTATCAGGCTGACATCACCACATGGACCAAACCTCGCGGTCGGGTCCATGCTTCTCGCCCGCTTTGACCATGGAGCTTTGCTTGGTTGGGCAGCGGTATGCAACTTGGCGAGGAGACTGAACGGTGTTACTTTGGCTCCGTGAGGCCTATTCAGACAGCCTGGCACGATTTATAAGCGCCATGGGCACTGGAGGTCTTTTTTGGGCTGAATCAGAGGTACTCATTGGAAAGCTACTACAATAGGCACTTATTGAACCGGCTTTTGAAGGACCCTGTTTGAATGTTAGTACTAGCATGCGACCTGTGGCTTTTATTTGCAAAGTTCCAAGCTTGCAAATGCTTTTCAATGGTCATGGTTTGTTTACAGAGACGGTCCCTTCAAGGATAACCAACAGGCAATTGTCCGACGCCTACTGATAGCTCACCGGCTCAGATCTAACCGGTGGTGCTTGGCCCCGTGATTTGAGTTCTCTCAGCTTATGTTTAAGTTGTCTCAGCTTATGTTTAAGTTGTCTCAGCTTATGTTTAAGTTCTCTCAGCTTATACCATTTATGAGGGGTTGAGCAATAGAGTTGTTGTCCCTCAATGGAGGATTTTGCTCTTGCTTCATGTTTTTCTGGTAACCGTCATCCCAGCGTCCATCAGCTTAATTCGCATACCCCTTTGCTCCTGAGGACTCTGAATTCCAAGCCTCGGAATCTTTTGTTTCGTTGAATAAGAAACATTCTTCGAAATACAGGACTCACCAAGTTCCTTCCACCGTGGTCCTGGTCTTTACCCAATTCGGCTAAAAGTTCCTAAGGATACTACTTTAAAATAGGGGGATCACGATTAAATTACTTCTTCAAAAGTCTTCATAATCTTTTGACCAAGCGATAACTAAACCAAAACTTTCCGGGCCCACCTCTTCCCAGAGCCGGCGCCATTTGGTTGGGGCGCGGCACGCATCTGCACGCACGTGCCGCCTGCACGGGCGCACGGATCAGCGAAAACCTCATCTCCGAAACACCATCATGTGGCAAGCACAACCACAGGAGTTGGCCCAGCTCGAGAAAATCTTCAAGGCCACGCTCTCGCGTGACGGCGCCGAGCGCAACCAAGCCAATGACTTTTTGGCCCACGCACGCCTCCTGCCCGAGTTCGAGAACTACCTCTGTGAGCTCTTGGTCAGCGACAATCTAGGCCGAGGCTCGGGCTCTGGCGGTGGTACCACCAGCTCAGGCGGCGTCGCAACGGAGGTGAGAGCCGCCGCAGGACTTCAGCTCAAAAACTCCATTCTTAAGGACCCGGCCCCCCCACGTGAATATGTGAAGACCACCATTTTCCAGGGCTTGGTTCTGCACGACGCCTTGGCACGCAACATCACGGGAAACGTGATCACGCAGCTCTTTTCTGCCCAGGGCGTGGAGGCCTGGCCGCAAGCTTTGGCCCAGCTCTTGCTGGTGGCCGACGGCAGCGACCGGATGCAGGAAAAGGTTGCGGCCGTGTCGGCGCTTGCCAAGATTTGCGAGGACAGCTCGGCGGCCATCGACCGCGAGATTGGCGGGCAGCGGCCCTTGGATCACATCGTGGCGCGGCTCTTGGCCGTGTGCCAGGGCTGCGCCACGGACCCGTCCGCGTCCCGCTTGAAGGAGCAGCTGGTCACGTGCCTCAACCATATTGTGCCGTTGAAGCTGCAACTGTTGCTCGTGCACATGGACGAGTACTTGCAGCTTCTTTTCGTGCTTGCCATGGACGAGAGCAAAGGCGTCCGCAAGAACGTGTGCACTGCCTTTCTCCTCATCCGCGAACTGCATCCGGATATGTTGGTGCCCCACCTTCACGGGGTAATCGCCTACTGTGTGCAGTCGGTGGACGCTGGAGGCGAGGACGAGACGGTTGCGTTGGAGGCCTGCGGGTTTCTACTCGCTTTGGCCGAGCTGAAGGACAAGCCCGAGGCCCAGGTGTTGCAGCCGGCGCTTGTGCAGGTTGTGCCGGTGCTCTTGCTGCACATGGTGTACTCCGAAGAGCTGATTCTACTCATTGAGGTGTTGGACAGCAGCAGCCACCAGGACGTGGCTGACCGCGACGAGGATGTACGTCCCAACATGGTCAAGGCCAAGGATGCACACAAGCCGCGGGCCCAGGCCCTGGACGCTGCCAGCGACGAGCTGGACGATCTGGATGCCGAGGACGAACTAGACCAGTGGAACTTGCGCCGGTGCTGCGCCGCTACGTTGGACGCTCTCCTGTTGTCGTTCCCACAAGACGTGATTAACGTGTCGCTCCCGATTCTCCAGGACCGCATCGTGTCTGCGGACTGGGCTACTCGTGAGGCGGCCATCTTGGCGTTTGGCGCCATCTCCAAGAGCTGCATTGAGCTTGCTCCGGACAAGTTGCCCACGCTCGTTCCCTTTTTGGTGGACCGCATGAAGGACCCAGAGCCCCGCGTCCGGCAGATTACGTGTTGGACGCTTTCTCGCTACACCGAGTGGGTGGCCGAGGAGGCTCACGAAGGAGGCCAGTACTGCCTGTACTTCCAGCCGACGTTCGAGGCCATGGTCGGTCTCACCTTGGACGAGCACAAGATCGTCCAAGAGGCCGCGTGCTCGGCGCTCTCGTCGTTCATTGAGAACACTGAGCCCTCGCTTCTTGAGTACTACGTGGGTCCGTTGTTGGAGCAGTTTGCGCGGTGCTTTGCCGTGTACCAGCGCAAAAACTTGATCATGCTCTACGATTGTGTCACCACGTTTGTGGATCAGATCGGGCCGGAGATATTCAGCCAGCGCAGCGAGTACGCAGGCACGCTTTTGCCGCCGTTGTTGAAGAACTGGCACGACTTGGCCGACGACGACACGGACTTGTGGCCTTTATTGCAGTGCATAGCCAGCGTGGCCGTGGCCATGGGCCAGGCTTTTGCGCCGTACGCGGTGCCGGTGTTCCAAAGGGCAGTGAAGATTTTGGGCCACACCGTGGAAATGAACCAGCTCATACATACCGACCCATTGATCGAGGCGCCGGAAAAGGCATTCATGGTGACCGCGTTGGACCTCATCAGCGGACTCATGCAGGGCTTCCAAAGCCACTCGCACGAGCTCTTGAGCCACGACGCCGACTTTATGCCATTGGTGCTCACGTGCTTGGAGGACCACGATGACGACGTCCGCCAGCTGGCCTACGCGTTGTTGGGGGACTTAACCATGTACACGTTCTCGTCGTTCGTGCAGCCGCACCTTGCCCGGATCATCCAGTGCGTTGGCAATGAGGTGCACAATTGCTCATACTCCACTTACCCAGCGGCCAACAACGCAGTGTGGTGCCTTGGCGAGATTGCACTTCAAGTGAGCGCAGGCGACTTGGAGCCGTACTTGGCGAACCTCGTGGCGCTTTTGGTGCCGTTGCTCAACTCCGATGCCGAGCTGATGCTCTTGCAGAATACTGCCATTTGTCTCGGACGCTTGGGCTTGGCCATCGCCGGTGGGAACATGGTGCTAGCATGTCGCCTTCCGGAGGTGATTTTCTCGTGGTGTTCCCAGATGAACTATGTTTTCGAGGACAACGAGAAAGACACGGCGTTTTTGGGCATGGCGCGGACCATTAGCCTCAATCCGGACGAAGGCATGGGCCAAGTGTCCACGTCACAAGGCCGCAAGAACTTGGCCAGTTTTTTCTCGTGCATCGCCAGGTACGTCAACCCGTCCGAGGACTTGAAGAGCCTGTTCTTCCTGCTTGTTTCGAGCTACAAGGCGCTCTTGGGGTCTGCGTGGGGAGAGGTTTTGGCCTTGGTGAATGACCTGGACAGAGGGTGTCTTTGCAATCTGTATGGCGCATAAGCCTGGGGAGGAGAGAGTCGAGGGAGATGGCAGCCTTGCGAGCATGACTAATGGTGACAAGGGGATTTTGTGCCATGAAGGTGTGTATCGATACCATCTTGGATGTATCAACCTTGTGTGAGCAGATACGGTCTAGTATCATTGCCAGAGTTTGAAACGGCCAGCATGTCCTGGGCAGAGATGGATCTCTAGATGAAGGTGTACCCAGAGCAATCAATGACCTTGGGTCGGCATACCAGAATTACCTGTGATGGAATGCTTGAGTATGACACCATTAGTTCTGGCAGCATCAAAGACTTTTCCGTTTGTTCTGCCTCAATCGGGGATCCCTGGATGGAGAGAACTTACACTTTTGAGTCGGGACAGAAATATGGTGGCTGATCGACAGGACGAGAGCGATGGCATACTCGTTAGATATGAAAGCCAGGCGACCGAAACTTTTTGTGGGAAGCTCGACAAAACGGCTACAAACGCAGGTCTTTACCAAAATGTCAAAACGTGCTAGGGACGTGACAAGCAAATGACCAGCGCTATGAAAACATCAGAGTCTGTGGGACAAGGCGACGTACCAAAAAGGAGATCTAAGCGATCCATCACACAGGAACAAGCGCACCCAAAAAGAGCGTGTTGGAGATTTCGACCCTCACCGGATCATGAGATAATGAGACTAATGCTCATGGATGCATGGCCAAGCCACGCAATAAGCAAAGCACGACATGTGGAATGGGAAGTGTCCCGTAACGAGGGTGCTGCGCCTGTGTGGGGTCTCAGAGGGGCTTGACCCACCGTGTGGGGTCTCAGAGGGGCTTCACGGTGCAGGTTTGTCTAAAGGCGTGGTTTTGGACAGTTGATCGTGATGTCACCGGGCCGTCTGCAGCTGCACCAAGGAGTACTGGTGTGACACAGCCCCACCACGGCGCCCTGAGGGCCCCTGCTCCACCACTCCTACAAAAACTCCTGGGGCATATGAAGCATCAACCACAGACTAGTGCAAATGACTGAATGACTTACTACATGACCCTTAGGGCAACCAAAGACCTCCGTTGCAAAGCCATGGTCCGAAAAGACCCACTCCTCAGTCGAACAGTTGTCTAGACCCATGTCTATACCGGTCAATCCGCAGGACTTCATATCTATACATTGGCCAGGCCGGAGTTATTTTCCGAGGGTCTGGTGTTTACGTGCCCCGAGGTGTTTTCTAAAGCTGAAGAGAGATGTGTGATGCCTCGTACCCGAGATGTACGAGACGTTCCTGTGTGTTACGAATGGTCTACTCATAGGAAAGCTCTGTATATGCCGAGGAAGGAAACACGTCCTTTCATGAAGCCTAGGAATTTCGCTAGATGGACTAACGTCGGTCCCAGCTTCCATGAGAACCTGAGCCGTCCCTGGCAGCCGAGTCCCTGAATCCCTCGGTTCAATGATGGTACTTAATTTGCCAAGGGCTGGCTTTTGAGAGTGCTTGGTGTGGACTTCGGGCCGAATCTCTTGGTCGATTAGATCTTGTGAAGCCCTTTAGAAACTAGATGCATATAATGCCTATTTAGACGGCGACGTTGTGACTATCAACCATTGCGGGGATTCTCATGAACTCTTTAGTTAGACACCATCTTCTTTTCTCCTATCAACCATGTACTTTTCAGGACCGCTTCACTCAGTGATTTAGAACCAAAGTTGCTGTACCGAAAAGTAAGAACTTAACATTACTTTCATAGAGTCTTTTACCATCATCGTACATCTAAAAGATTCACTTTGTATATGATTCATATAGCTGTGATTAGCCGGACGTGCCCCGTGAAACTGCCACAGCAAATCCTAACCAGACCAGAGCCAAGCTAGACAATCACATAGCCCGGAAGAAGGGCTCGAATCAAAGGGTTCGAATTTATCGCTGAACTAAATATTATACACCATGACGTGAACTGCGGTACTCAGGGAGATTAGGTAATTGCACAAAAGCTTTGTTATGGGTACACATCAGCCTACTAGATACAAATCAATCATATGAAGTCAGTCTCACTTCTGGCGGAGTTCATGGGCATAAATAAAGGAACAAATACCGGGGGTGCTTAAATGGCGACGAAAGAGGAAAAGTCAAGTCATGCTTGTAGCATTTCTCAGGCACCGAGGGGAACAAGCCCAAGTTGATGGGCTGGAGAAGCTGGTCGAGCGCGTCCAACTCCGGAAGCGCGTCCAACTCCGGAAGCCCACCAGTGTGTGGGTTGCCATGGTCAAGGTCTGCCTTGGGCATGTGCATGAAGGCCTCGAAATGGAAAAAAAAAAAAAAAAAAAAAAAAAAAAAAAAAAAAAAAAGGTATTCTTAGGGCCAGTGGTTGCGGCCAGGTGTTTTGGCTATTAAAGGTCTGCGCAGTAGGGGCACTTGGCAAAGTCGTTCTTGCCTGTATTGTGGGCATCGTATCTATCCAGACATGGTTCCGGGCGCATAGCCTGTTCAATTCCTACAGACTAGCGCGTTAGAACTGCTTTGTGGGGCACAAGGGAATACCCATTGCCATCGCTGGCTTGGTGCTGAGCAGCATCTCTAGGTCTGGGAGTCACAAATTGTTCAAGAGCCACTCAGGAGAACTTGTGCCTTGGAGTTTTCGCGTTCTACCCCGTGTATGTTATGAATGGCTTAAAAATGTCAAAATGATATAAGAGGTGAATAGATTTTAAAAAGGGGTTAAATGGGTAAAGCTGTAATAGATGAATTTTTGTGTATTAATTTAACAGGTAAATTAAAAGGTAATTAAGGTAATTAATAGGTACATTATTATGCAAATTGTGTCACCAAGTGCATTTATTTCTGGTGCGATATTTGGGATCACATAAGTTTATCAATTTCATGTATTGAATTATTAGGCAATTTTGTGGTATATAAATGGGGCACAATATAATATAAGTGGTGAAAAAGGGCATGTTAGATCCACCATGGATAGCGCGCTACCCATGGATACCAAATTTACCTGCGACGTACGCTACAAGTGGACGCCATGGTTACCCCCACTTGGAGAGAGACGGGCGCTATCCCGACCGACTATCGCCGAGACCCAGACGAGATGGCACCCGCTGCATCTTATCCGATGTAGCGCCGTGGTTTTACCCAAATGCAACGTCGTGGATTTCTTGGATGCAGGACCAGTACCCACTTCATGGCGCCATTGGTCTAGATACGCCAGGCCAGGACTTATCGGGATGCCTAAGGCGGCCTGAACGGGTATAACACCCCACTCCGACCAAGTATGGCGCCATCGTGCCCCCACTCCGGCTGGAATGGCGCAATCAGGCGGCACCTCGCCATGAGGCGTCCGACGCTCATGCGGGCCGGGCCAGTTTTTATCTATATAAGTTTGGATGATCCCCCTTGTTTAGGGATCATCAACGAATACGCCTTCTCTTGAGTACTTGACGCTAAAAACAACTACAAAGAACATAACAGGGCAGATGTAAATTTGCACCAATTCATATTTATAATCAAAGACAATAAATAAAACTAAAGAGAGCTAAACATAACAGCGACTCAAAAATAGGCTAAATAAAGCTAGATTGAAGTTATAATATGTGCTATTGTCAGGTTCGAGTAGGGCGTAAGGACTCAAGAGAGATGTATTTGTTGATCCGTAGACGAAGGGGAATCACCCGAGTTGTATGGAAAAGCCGGGCACGACTGCGCGGCCGTATTCAGCCGATAGAGCCTTAATCGGGCTAGCCCTGCCGAGTGGTCGACCGGATTAGCCTCGAGATAACGGCTTATTGGTCTAGGTTTCGGAGGAAGGTGCCTAGGGGCAAGGTCCGACGTCATACCGCGTCTGGCCGCACATCGCAGACCACTTGAGCACCTATGGGTAGCACACTACCCACGGGGAGTCTAACAGCTATCATAAACTTGGTACGAAATGTTGATTACAATAATCTTTGCTATTTTTACGCAAGTAGTTGCAGCGAGAAAAAGGAGGTTCTTGTGGAGGACGTGGAGGTTTTGGCGGTGCCCGCGGTGGTGCCAGCGGCCGTGGCGGTGCTAAAGGTGGATCCAAAGTCGTTATCGAGCCTCACAGACATGCTGGTGTCTTTATCGCCAGAGGAAAGGAGGACTTGTTGGTTACTAGAAACATCGCGCCAGGTGAGTCTGTCTACGGCGAAAAGAGGATTACCATTGACGAGCCAGCTAAGGAAGAAGGTGCACCTCCAACCAAGATCGAGTACCGTGTGGAATCCTTTCAGATCGAGTACCGTGTGGAATTCTTTCAGATCGAGTACCGTGTGGAATCCTTTCAGATCGAGTACCGTGTGTGGAATCCTTTCAGATCAAAGTTGGCCGCCGGAATTATGGGTAGTATCGACGAGTTGGGAATTGCTCCAGGCAAGAAAGTCTTGTACTTGGGTGCCCCTTCTGGTACATCTGTCTCCCACGTTGCTGATGTCGTCGGCCCTGAGGGTATGGTTTATGCCGTTGAATTCTCTCACAGACCAGGTAGAGAATTAATCAGCATGGCTGAGAAGAGACCAAATTGATTCCCATCATTGACGATGCTCGTCTCCCTCAAAAATACCGTACGTTTATCGGTATGGTCGACGCAGTTTTTGCCGATGTGGCTCAACCGGATCAAGCACGTATCATTGCTCTGAACTCTCACTTGTTCTTGAAGGACCAAGGCACCGTGGTCATCTCTATCAAGGCAAACTGTATCGACTCCACTGCTGATGCCAAAACCGTTTTCGCCAGAGAGGTCCAAAAATTGAGGGAGGAGAGAATTGAGCCATTGGAGCAATTGACTTTGGAGCCATACGAGAGCGACCACTGTGTTGTCGTGGGACGCTACATCAGAAGTGGGTTGAAAGAATAAGCGAATTGTTTTACTTCTTCTTCTTCTCACTTGTACTTTACCAAAATATTAGCATAGCTTGAAAATTTGTCACGGAAACCATGTTGTAGCCTACACCCACCGGGATTTTCTCCGCGCTCCATGTGCATTCCCAGACATGGCGGTTTGGATTCGTCGTGCACAAGACTATCACACCGTGCTACTTGAAGAGTTTTTTTTTTTTTTTTTTTTCCGTCGCCCCCCTTCTCCAGCACATTAGACTTTGCTCAAAGTCTCAGCTCCTACTTGTAGCTCTGATACGGCACAGGTTCCTTCAAATGTGTTTTTCGGGTATAATTCAGATGGCAAAACCCAGAAACTTCCGTCAAGGGAATCACATGTTAAGCCAAGCCAGGCAATGAATAGAAGTTGTATAATGCCGCACCAAGTTTAGAAGCTCGTATTGTATGTATGAGCATCGAGATATTCCAGACAACTGGATCATATGAGGACACTCTAGCTCACTTCTAGCACAAATGCTAAACACTACAAGTATTGACTTTGTGAAGAGAACTTCTTGGGCAGCATATTACCCATGCAGTTATTGAGATGAGCCGGGCGGTTCTTGAGATGAGCGGGGCGGTTCTTGAGCACGTCCAATGCGAAGGAATCACGGCTATCCCTTCCTTTTAAGATCCAAAACAAGCAAAACCCTTGTCTTGTATCAAAAACTTACGAAGCCTATTGGATCCGTGTGAAAGGAGCCAGCGTGGATGGAGCCAGAGCCGGCACTACCATGGCGCAGCTGGCATTGGCCATGGCATACATCCGAAATAAGTCGCCGGTGTGAGGGTACCAACTGGCAATATTGGGAAAGTATTTTTTCAAGGGTAGAACACTCAGCAAAAAGTGTATTCCAGAAGTAAATCAAGAAAGAAGCTGGAAGCCCTCATGCCTGGTGTCAGAGGCAGGGTGCCAGAAGCCGGTGTCCCGTGCGAAAGCTGTCAGTAGTTAGGTCGGAACGCCTGTGATTCCGCAAAACCGTGGCCTATCCCACTCTCTTGAAAGACCCAAGGTGAACTTTCACTTGTAGAAACTCCGGCCGCCTAGGATGCCCTTTTGATATTTTGACTCTTGGTCCTGAGTGGAGTTGATGGGGCGAAAGCCTCTCAAAACGTTTTGATATGAACGTTTCGGAAACCCCAAGAAGTTCTTGGAATGATAGATTTTGGCCACCCCAAAAAGTTCTTGGAATGATAGATTTTGGAGATATGACATTTGGATTGAACCTTGAGGACTATAAATCCAAACTAAAGCGTGCCATCATTTGGAAGGCATCAGTCCAAAAGCTTGTCGTGGGAACTTGCAAGCAGAAGCCCCGAGGAGCACCACATTAACTTTTGATTCACATATATACAATGTCTGGGATATATCCTAATATACAAACGCAACAGCTCTGGTAAGAGCCTAAAATTAATAGAATCCACCCAGAAAAGTCTTCTCTTGTTCGATTTGGGTGAAGTCTTCGATAGATGCATGCCCGTGGGGCAAAATATTGAAGGTATTTCAAAGGAATTTATGTCAATATGGTATCATGGTGTTTTTCATTATATATCACCGTCTCATTCTGGATTGGACTCAACTTGCTCAGTTGCACTTGAAGGTTGTCTGAATTTGACATACTCGAAATGTAAGAGGGGCGCAGTATCAACTAAATCAGATAAATTCGGTTTGGATTACTTTCTGAGGCGGTGCTTTATTTGATTAAAGCGTTTCGTAGTTGTTGCCGGTACATACACTCCAGGAAAGCATAAAGCACGTCTTCATGAGCTCTCGGAGGAAGAACTACAGGACCATGTGATGTCAGGATATGGAACGGTAGTGGAGAAACTCATGTTTGCAGCGAAGACCGTCACGGAGATTGCCTGTCTGGCACTGTACCTGGCAAGATCCAAGGCCAAGCACATGGGGTAGCACACATGACTGAGATACCTACTTAATACTCCGAGCAAAGGAATAATACTGAAGAACTGAAGAACTGAATGACGTGGATGCACATCAAACACTGAAACGAGACAATCTAGAACTGGGAACCTGATGTTCATGGGGGTCCTAATCATGGTCTTCAAAGCTACAAAAGACTATAGCGGGGCTATGAGTGAAGTGGAGCTATTCGGACTACATGATGGCAGCAGAGAGACAATATGGCTAGGAATCTCATGAGAATTGAGGATCCAAAGTGGTAAACAAACCATATTTTGGTGTGACAATACGTTGTAAAACAAGTTAATGACGGAACGTTTAAGAAGATGCAAACCACGTTGAAACACCGTGACCATACAAAATGTCGACCGAAAGCTAGGGCAGGTCTTGACCAGCTCTTCAATATAGAGAGTGCCCTTCTTCTACAAAGCCTCTTCTTTAAGTACAGACGTGAAGAATCCACCAAAGTTGACTCTAGCCTTTCACATTAAATTTCTTCTCTTGCTGTTCTCCTAACTTAACCAACGAGACTTCTTCAAGCTAGGATAGTCCTCTCCCCTGTTAAGTCTCCTCATTGTCTCGTCAAGATCAGTGAACACTTCAGGATCAGCTTCTGATACCTCAGCACGAGAAGAGCTTCTAGTTCTAGTAATTGACATCTTTGAAGGATTAAAGTTGTCGCTTGTTTATTAACTTAGTTAACCTCTTATGATACAAGGAAATCTCACTTGTATGTGAGTAAACCCTCAATATAACCTAAGGGAAACAACAGCCGTACATCATATAGCATATATGGTAAGCATACTATATGGTAAGCATAATCCATGAGTAGCAAGTCTACCACATTAATCTATGCGTGCTTGTAGTTTCTCAAGACTCCTCTGAATGTTTATCCCCATAATACCTAACTCCCTTAGGCTTGTGAAGAACCTTTCCAAGAGGTTTTGTGAATATGTCCATTAACTCCAGTATATTCGATATTCACCTTATCCGTTGCAATTGTGTCTCCCAAATTCCCCTTTTACCAATTTGTCTCCCAAATTCCGCTTTTACCATAATAGCTTTGATCCTTCATACCTTTTATTAGCACTCACAGTCTTGATTGCAGATTGATTCTCACAGATAATTTCATGAACTTGATCATTCTTTGCAATAGATTTCTAACCCATAATGCCTCCATGGTAGTGCTAAGAGTAATGAGTTCAGAGTCAAGAGTCGATATCGCCATTGTCTGTGACTTGATTTCCACAGAATTGTTGATCCACCATACATTATCATGTAGCCTGTGATTGAACGACTTTCGTCTTGACTTCGGATGCATAGCTGGCATCAGAATACATTTCACGACTGTTGAGACAGATAAATCAACCCCAAAGAGGAGTTGTCTTGAGATGACGAGAAATCCTTTTTGCTGCAGCATGTGTTTGTTCCTAGGTTTTATGGGTGACCATATACAACGGGGAACGAGAATCTCGCGTAAAAGTGAAGTGAATGTGAAAGAAAGTGAAAGTGAAGTGAATGTGAAAGAAAGTGAAAGTGGAAGTGAATCCTGAACTACTGAAACTAGCCCGCCGTGTCCAAAATGAAAGATGCACCGGCCCAGCAGTGGAGGGGGATATGCATTTACAGAATATCTATAAACGTGGGGACTTGGAGAAAACCGCCATTGCAAACACAACTTTGGTTGAAACCTCCAAGTAAAGTATTGAATCAGACGCGAGAACATTCTCTTGAAAAAAGGGGAGTAGAAAGGGCAAGAGTAGCAGTAATGCCAGTCATAGAGTTTATTGTATCAAAGAGGTAAGTATGAACCTCAGCATCAGGTTCAGTTACACTTGTATCATTATAGTGGGTCTGGTTCTAGGAGCCATGTTTGGTGGTCCCCCTCCTTGGTTGTACACCCGATCCACCCGCAAGTAAATCAGGTGCATACGGCCTCTTGCCAAGGACCGTCATAAAGGCCCAATAGGGTAAGTAAACAGACGGACAAATAAACAGACGGACAAATAAACAGACGGACAAATAAACAGACGGACAAATAAACAGACGGACAAATAAACAGACGGGCAAATAAACAGACGGGCAAATAAACAGACGGACAAATAAACAGAAGGACAAATAAACAGCCAGACGGACAAATAAACAGCCAGACGGATAAACAAACAACTATCACACGTCCAGACTCGCAAACAGACAGACCGGAATCCACCCGCAAGTGGTCCGCATCTGACAGTTGGTAAACAAAGAGCCAAGCTCTTTATAGAAACGCACACCCTACTCCACGGCCTCACCCCGACCTTAGTCAGAGCCTGGCACGTGAGCAGGGCTCAGAGCGCTGCAGCAACGCAGACATAACCCCTCCAGTCACAGGAGGAAAGGCGATAAAGACCCCCTCGGAATCCGAGAAGACGGTAATGGGGTGGCCAGCAAGGTCCGCAGAGCCGAAAACTGGCTACCTGTTCAAAATCGGAAAGCTTGGGCGACCTTGGTGAATGGACAAGGCGACACGCGGTCCCTTTTGGTAAAGCTGGTAAAGTAGGTAATAGTAGGTAAGTAGGTAAGTAGATCGTAGGTAAAGTAGATCGTAGGTAATAGCAGGTAAGTACGTAATAGTAGGTACGTGGACTTTCTTACGATGCAGGAATTTTGCACCCATACGCATTGCAACCCGTGGTGCGTCTGCAATGCTGCTTCTGGGCGGAGAAAAGCCACACCTTTTAATAAGGTCCTTGGTGAGTATGCGTTCTTCATCGGCAGCATCGCTGAGAGGGTTATGACATTTTCTGCTTGTGCTCCAGCTACGCCAATACACCACCAAGTGTATCAGCGAACGTAACAGATAGATCAGAGGTCCTTAATACTTTCTTGCAACTTGAGCTCTTGTTTAACGAGGAGTAATCAACATGAGGAATAAAATAATACATGAGTACAACCATAAGCTATAACACTTTCAAATCAGTTGTTTCAAGTTGCGATGCACGAAAGATGAGAAACAAGTATCAACATTCACGCAGTGGCTGAGATTCACTCCAGCTAATGCCAGACCCACAAGAAATGCTTTTGGTGTAGGTGCAGACGTCTGAGCGCCTTCCCTTAGTCAGGATGTCACAAGTACCTGGGGAAAACCACGCGGTCGATCTTTAGAAAGCACCTTACACTGAGCATCTCCAGTTGGGTGTTCCAGTTGGGTGTTTATGGATGAGCGTGTAGCCGGTGCCTTCCGGAGCAGGTGGTGCATGATCAAGTGGTGCATGATCAAGTGATGCATACAGCTCTCATAGAAAGTCGCTTGACTTTAAAAAGCAACGTGCTCGGTCGTGGATGTATTATGATGTGAGCCGTGGGAACTAGGTTTAGCCCTTACTTCGAGCCGTGCCACCAGGGTGCGGGGTCAAAGAAAGGACGGACACACAACTTCCAAAGGGACGAAATGAAAGAACAATGCGGCAGACTGAGGGATCATGACAGGTCAGTGATGAATAAATGACAATCCTTGAGAGGCAACTGCCACTGCTCAAAAAGTGCTCAAAGAGAAGGGCGGGCAAGACCTATCACGAAAGACTCAGGGGTACCATATCCCATCTTGGGTTCTCGCCTCTGACACACGCACCAATGCTTCCGCGAGTCCAGTGTTTGCGTGAACCCCACTCCACGGGGAAAATGAGCCCTACCTTGCGGTTGTTGACGGCTTGTAAAGGCAGGAGATGAACGTGCGCGCCATGTCGATTGCACACTGCTCTTCCTCTTGGCATGGTTGTGAGATGCTCCGGCCTGGGTCTGCATGATTCTCCATGTTTTTTTTAGATTAGATAATAACTATCTTGAAGTACTGTCTTTGCAATTCAATGGCGGGGCTAACGAATAGGCAGGACAATGCAGCACAGTCTGTTTGGACTAGAAATATTAGACCAGGATGCCAGGAACCACACAAAGTCATGAAGGGAAAGGAAGCTTCGATATTGGCTGAAAGATGATACTCAGACTGGTGAAGCGAGAGGATATGTGGTGGCGCTCGTTATAGGCGTGAAGCCATTAGACAACTTGAGGCCGTTAGTAGAAGTGCCACCGTTATCAGGCTGTCAGATGGGGAAATATCTTCTTCAAACAAAGTAGGGCATGTAACTTCTTAAATCTTTCACTAATCAAGTGTTGAGTGGGCTGTCATTGGGGAGAGATGTGGCGGGGATGAGCCGAATTAAAGTGAAGAGGCCAGAAACCTCGCTAATCAGTCAGCACAAAAAGTTTGGTTCATCGGGCACCGGGGAAGTGGCCATGGAAGTTGGAACTCGCTGAATGATACCAACTACGCGGTTGATTTAACCAGCAATGAATGGATTTCTCTGAGCCGATCACGCATAATCTACCTCTTTTTAGGGAAAGTGGTGAACTGAACTTCATCTTCGTTCTATTGATGAACTGAACTTCACCTTCGTTCTATGGATGAACTGAAAGGTGCTGCGTACACAGAACGTAGACTTCATAATGCACCAGCGCTTGTATATAGCAGGAAGCAATCTGCAGATCAGATGCGTGACCTAGCGAGTCATGTTGAGATGTGCAGTGGGCAGATGAACCAGTGGTACAAATCATTTATGGTGCCAGCCGAAAGAGCTAGGGACGAAGTAAAGGATCAAGACCGAGTGGTCTGGTAAAGAGGTCCAAGATCCAGCCGCAGAACATTTTCTTGAGTCAGGAAGAATCCAATGCGGTCACCACTTCCGCCTGCCCGAATATAAAAAGCACCAACTCATTGACAGATGCATGTGCTTGAGCATACTTGAAGAGCATCAAGCCGTGCTTCGGTCTTTATGGACGTGTATGTTGCCTTTGACCGATTTCTCAGGGGCACAGGTTTTGTTCAGTTTTGTTCTGGAATTGGTGCTGCTCAAAGGCCCCGAGCCTCATGTGTAGAGCACCTCATTGACGAGGCCAATGGGCAAGTCCCACACACCACTGGGGGCTTTCCAAACGTACTCCAACGGCATTTCTGGATACACGGCATACTCGTCAGTAAAAGTGCGCAAGTCCGTGAGCAGAAGCGTACGAATTTCGATGTTGTAGAGCAGAAGCAGCACGTAGGCATAGAGCATGAGCATCAACGAGTAGGCTGGGATGGCCTGCGCCCAGTACTTGTCCGGGTAATAGGAAATGCCCACATACATTAGCATCAGGTGCGGCGCCAAGATCCACACCACGAACATTGCCAATGCTAGAGTGCAGAGCACATACATGAAGAAGCCTCTGTACTCGGTGTACAGCGTGACATTCGTGGAGACTGTAACGTCGGACTCACGCGCCAAGTGGTCCTGCGGTCTGGCATGGGACATGTCGGAGGACATGCTGGAAACGATCTGAAACTAGCCTGCTAGCGGGCTGGAGGCCGAAGGGCGGAGGCTGAGGGGCTGCTGAGGGGCTGCTGAAGGGCTGCTGAAGGGCTGCTCAAGGGCTGCTGAAGGGCTGCTGAAGGGCTGCTCAAGGGCTGCTCAAGGGCTGCTCAAGGGCTGCTCAAGGGCTGCTCAAGGGCTGCTCAAGGGCTGCTGAAGGGCTGCTCAAGGGCTGCTGAAGGGCTGCTCAAGGGCTGCTCAAGGGCTGCTCAAGGGCTGCTGAAGGGCTGGCGGGATGAAGACTGATAGGGCTCTAGCGCTCCGATAAATAGAAGGCCCTATAGGCGGAATCTGATTGGATATTGGAACGACCAAAATCGGTAAGGAACGAGAAGGAGCGGAGAATTTGTGGAGTAGCCTACAACGAAAGTCAAGCCATGGGGAGCGCGCGTCACGTGAGCGGATGGGGTGCACGGCGGTTGGGTAGAAGGTGCTTGTGTACAGGCCGCCCGTGGGTCTTCGTCCGGGTAATCGCACTGATCTTGGATCGCGGCTAGCGCTGAGTCATTACCGCTTTCGGCCGGGTTTTTTCCACGCCCGCTATCTTATAAAAGCCTCGCTCCTTCGCTCCCCACCTCTTTCTTTTCCCATGCTCTTTACTATCAATAGAGGTTTGGCGGCCGCCACCAAGGTGGCCAGGCCCCCGGCGCTCCGCAGTTGGGGCCGCTTGCATGCCAACGTCTTCCCAAATCCACCGCATCCCAAGTACTTATCCACCACCCGCAAACTAAATTCCGACCCGGTCTACCTAGGAGGCGAGTACATCAAAAAGCTTTCGCTGCAGGACCACTCCGACTTGGTGGATGTCAACAAAGTCTTGGTGATTGGTTCGGGCGGCTTGTCCATCGGCCAGGCGGGAGAGTTTGACTACTCCGGGTCGCAAGCCATCAAGGCGCTCAAGGAAGCGAAAAAGCAGTCCATATTGATCAACCCCAATATTGCCACCAACCAGACGTCCCATTCGTTGGCCGACGAGATCTATTACTTGCCTGTGACGCCAGAGTACGTGACGTACATCATTGAGCGCGAGAGACCCGATGGGATCTTGCTTACTTTTGGAGGCCAGACTGGCTTGAACGTCGGAGTTCAATTGGATAAAATGGGCGTTTTCGACAGGTACAACGTCAAGGTCCTAGGCACTCCAATAAAGACCTTGGAGACCTCGGAGGACAGAGACCTTTTCCTGCAGGCGCTCAAGGAGATCAACATCCCCATTGCCGAATCCATCGCCGTGGAAACCGTTGACGACGCCTTGGCGGCGGCTGAGAATGTGGGCTACCCCATCATTGTCCGGTCGGCTTACTCCTTGGGTGGCTTGGGCTCTGGATTTGCTGCAAATAAGGAGGAGTTGAGAGACTTATCGTCGCGCTCATTGTCACTAGCACCCCAGATTTTGGTGGAGAAGTCCTTGAAGGGCTGGAAAGAAGTCGAATACGAGGTGGTCCGCGATCGGGTGGGCAATTGTATCACGGTCTGCAACATGGAGAACTTCGACCCGTTGGGCATCCACACCGGTGACTCCATTGTGGTGGCCCCTTCGCAAACTCTTTCTGACCAAGAATACCACATGTTGCGTACGGCTGCCATCAAGATCATCCGCCACTTGGGAGTGGTGGGTGAGTGCAATGTTCAGTACTCGCTTCAACCCGACGGACTTGACTATCGTGTGATTGAAGTGAATGCCCGGTTATCCCGATCATCTGCATTGGCTTCAAAGGCCACTGGCTACCCGTTGGCGTACACTGCGGCCAAGATTGCTTTAGGCCACACCTTGCCCGAGTTGCCCAATCCAGTCACCAAAACCACCAGTGCCAACTTCGAACCTTCCTTGGACTACATGGTCACCAAGATCCCACGCTGGGACTTATCGAAGTTCCAGCATGTCAAGAGAGATATCGGGTCTGCCATGAAGTCCGTGGGTGAAGTCATGGCTATAGGCCGCACGTTCGAGGAATCGTTCCAGAAGGCCATTCGTCAAGTTGACCCGCTGTTGGTAGGGTTTCAGGGCGACCATTTTGACAATTTGGATGAGACCTTGGCCAACCCCACTGACAGAAGGTGGTTGGCAGTGGGCCAGGCGTTGCTCCATGAAAACTATTCGGTGGATAAGGTGCATGACTTGACCAAAATCGACAAATGGTTTTTGCACAAGTTGATGAATATCGTCAACATGTACCGCGAGTTGGAGGCCGTTGGGGAGTTGAGCAAGATCAACACCGACTTGATGCTGCGGGCCAAGAAGCTCGGCTTCAGCGACAAGCAGATAGCCATGTGCACGGGCCTGACGGAGTTGGGTGTCCGGGCTGTCAGGAAATCTTATGGAATCACTCCATTTGTGAAAAAAATCGACACCTTGGCCGCAGAGTTCCCTGCCAATACAAACTACTTGTACACCACCTACAACGCCACCTCATCGGATGTGGACTTCAACGAGAACGGTACCATGGTGTTGGGGTCGGGAGTGTACCGAATTGGATCGTCGGTTGAGTTTGATTGGTGTGCCGTTGCTACTGCCCGAGCTTTCCGAGAGGCGGGCCACAAAACCATCATGATCAATTACAACCCCGAGACTGTGTCCACGGACTTTGACGAGGTGGACCGGCTTTACTTCGAGGAGCTTTCGCTTGAGCGAGTGCTCGACATCTACGAGCTTGAAAACGCCCAGGGAGTTGTTGTGTCAGTGGGAGGCCAATTGCCGCAAAACATCGCCTTAACCTTGCAAAAGTCGGGCTGCAATGTATTGGGCACCAATCCCGAGGATATCGACAAGGCCGAAGACAGACACAAGTTCTCGCAGATTTTGGACAGTATTGGAGTGGACCAGCCGCAATGGAAGGAGTTGACATCCATTGCTGAAGCAGAGACGTTTGCCGATCAAGTCGGATACCCCGTGTTGGTGAGACCGTCGTACGTGTTGTCAGGAGCAGCCATGTCGGTGATCAACTCCAAAGACGAGTTGGAGGCCAAGTTATCGAACGCGTCCAAGGTGTCGCAGGACCATCCCGTGGTGATCTCCAAATTTATCCTCGGGGCACAGGAAATCGACATTGACGGCGTGGCCCACAATGGCAAGGTGTTGGTGCACGCCGTGTCGGAGCACGTGGAGAATGCGGGAGTCCACTCCGGAGATGCCACGTTGGTGCTTCCACCCCAGAATTTGTCGGCGGTGATATTGGAGCGGTTGAAGGTCATCGCTGATAAGGTTGCGGGTGCATGGAACATCACCGGGCCCTTCAACATGCAAGTGATCTTGAACGATCACCAAGGCACCGTGGCCGCCCAGGACGCCGAATTAAAGGTGATCGAGTGCAATATCCGGGCCTCACGCTCGTTCCCGTTTGTTTCCAAGGTGCTTGGAACCAACTTCATCGACGTGGCAGCCAAGGCTCTACTCAACGAGAACGTGCCGCTGCCGGTGGACTTGATGGCCCAGAAGTACGACCGTGTGGCCACCAAAGTGCCCCAGTTTTCCTTCACGCGGCTAGCAGGAGCAGACCCATTTTTGGGCGTGGAGATGTCGTCCACCGGCGAGGTGGCGTGCTTCGGAGACAACTTGGAGGAGGCCTACTGGGCGTCCATGCAGTCCACCATGAACTTCCACGTGCCCATGCCTGGCAGCGGGCTTTTGTTCGGCGGCGACTTGGCCAACGACAAATTGGGCCGTGTGGCCAACGAGATGTCGGGTCTCGGCTACAAGTTCTACGCTGCGTCGCCGGAGGTGGCCGAATACTTGAAGCACCATGTGAGCCAGCCCGTTGAGGTGATTGACTTCCCCAAGACCGACAAGCGGGCGTTGCGGGAAATCTTCCAGAAGCACGACATTAGCGGCGTGTTCAACTTGGCCCGCGCCAGGGCAGAGAGCTTGTTGGACCAGGACTATGTGATGAGAAGAAACGCCATTGACTTTGGCATTCCTTTGTTCAACGAGCCCAACACCTCGTTGCTCTTTGCCAAGTGCTTGAAGCAAAAGATTGGGGCCAAGGTCGGCTTCCTGACGCTTCCCGAGACATTTGAGATCCCCAACGAAGTTAGGAGATGGAGCGAGTTTTTGGGCGGCAAGCCTGTGTGAAGCCACCGGCAGCAATGGGTGAGAGAAGACAGTTGGGCCAAGAATCCTCTATGACCAACAGTCGAGAGATCAATGAACATAGCAACAAAGCATTGAGAAATAAATTATCAGTATTCAAGGACCATGAGAGTTCGGGGAGCTGTAGGAGTGAGAGCACCAAGCGGCACACATGGCACATTGCAGTCATAGCACATTGCAGTCATAGCACATTGCAGTCATAGCACATTGCAGTCATATATCACATAGCATGGTCACTTATTGGAGTCACACATAGCACGTTGGAGTCACTCATTGGGTCACTCATATCACATTGGCTATTGACTCATATCACATTGGCTATTGGCTCATACCACACTACCATGCCCTAGGTCAAGTCGTCGTCATCCTTCTCCACCACCGAGTTCTTGATCTTCAACAAAAGCTGGGTCTTTAACTTGTCCAACTTGCTGAACTGGTCGTACTCATACACCTTGTCCAGGAACTGCTGGAGATCACCATTCTGGATACAGTCCAATATCTCCTCGAGCAAGCGGCACTCCCGCGTAGAAGGCCACGAAGGCTCATCCTCGGCAAACGTGTTGAGACGCTTTTGCGCCTCCACCACATCATCCAAGCACAACGTGCACAAGAGGTTCTTGAAGAAATAGTCCTTCAAGTTCCACTTGGTCAAGTTGTTCCCCAACAGGGCCTTGATGATTTGGTCGTACAAGTCCCGTGCGCGGTGGTATTCGCCGTTGGCGGCGTTCAAGTCGGCGCACCGCAAGTACGCCTTGTTGGAGAGAGCCTCGGCGTGGTCGGTGGCGAAGTAGTCACCGGCCTTCTCGAAGTTGAGGCTGGCGTTTTGGATGTCGCCCGTGGACTCGTATAGCTCGGCCAAGTCCATCTGGAAGTTGGCGGCCCGTCTGAACTGGCCGTTTTGCGTCAAGAAGATATGGATGGCCTTCAGCAACGCATCGATGGCATCGGTCGGCGACACGGACTTGAAGCACTTGTAGGCCTCGATCAAGTTGTTCGCCACGTCGTTGTGATTGTTCAATCCCCGCTGGATGTCGGCGGCTTTCACAAACTGGGACCCGGCCAGCGAGAAGTCCTTATTCAACCGATAGACGTTGGCCGCCTGCACGTAGAGATCACAAGCCTCCTCCATGCGGAACGACGAGGAGCCGCCGAGAAACGAGAAGAGCCCTGTCTGGGGCTTGGCGAGTTTGTCTGCCTGAGCAATGAGCTGTTTGGGGTCCAGCATGGTTGGTGAGGGAGAGGTGGCGGTGCCAGGACTTGGTGAGGTGGGCCGCACGTGACTGCGCGACCTTACCAATATCCACCAGTCTAAGTAGTCCTGTCTATCTCCCACCAGTCTATCTCCCACCAGTCTATCTACCCTGACCACTACGCCCACCAGACTGCCATATCAATACAGTAACCACTGGCCCAGTTGTTCCTGTACCTGACTGATACCTCTCCCAATTTCGGCCAATCAGCAAGCTCATCTCGCTTGTTTCTTCCCGTACCCCAATTTAGACCGCCTGTTCGCCATCTGTTCAGGCTGGCAATGGAACACGTGCGCTTCGAGCGGCTCAACCAGGTGGTCACCAAGGCCGTGGAACAGACCATCAAAAAGTCGCTCATGGCCGAGCAGCTCCATGCGTGTTTCCCGACTATCCTGGAGATGGACGGCGGCCGAGAGGCGTTGGAGACGGCCCGCAAGCAGATCCAGAAGTACTTCCACAGCACGTGCTTCAAGCAGTTCGAGCACATTTTCACGGAGCGCGACCTCAAGGCCAAACTAGACGAGTTGGATGAGATCATCCAGAACGGCCGCGTGGCCCGCGACGACCCCTCCGTGGCGCCGTTGCACGTGGACCAGCTCAGCGCCGAGTCGGTGATTGGCGCTCACTTGTCGCACGCCAAGGTGGACACGGAGCGCAAGCTCTCGATGATCTACGAGCAGTTGGTGGTGGATAACCAAGAGCTCTATGAGAAGTTGGCGTCTTTGGGTGCAGAGGCCCACGCGCTTCTGGACGACATTGCTTCGCTGGTGCTGTCGCTAACTGGCGAGGTGGACGCTTTGAGATGCCAGGACTACGACTCTAAGGTGGATGCGCTCACCGAGCAGGTGTTTGGAACGTGACCCTCGGAAAGGCTGCCGTTAGTTGCCGGTAAGACGAATGGGCTCGCAACTATTCGGGTGCCACGCCACACCACGGTCTCATGTGACGGAATCGCACTATGGGGCAGCTCAAGCCATGGGGCAGCTCAAGCCATGGGGCAGCTCAAGCCATGGGGCAGCTTTAGAAGCCACGCCGCAGTTTTGAAGCCACACCGCTGTTTTGAAGCCATGCCGCAGTTTTAGGGGCACACGATACGATCCGATCCGATAGCGGCAAAGGAAAATCCAAGATTCGGTTGGCCAAGTGATGATCCTATCGCTTTGGGTGCCTATGGTATGGCCTTAAGCATTGCATTGTGCCGTCTTGAGTACTGAAAGTGTGGCAGCCACGCCGCGATGTCAGGATGAGCATGTTTGAAGGTGAACCCGATTCCCTATCGGGAGATGAAGTCCTAGCTGATCGAAAGGTTTTGATTGGGTAACAAACGGAGAGGAAAACCTGTTTATGATGCGCCCGGGGTCCAGGTCTATTTTTGGCAGACTACTTCTTGCTGCCAACATCTCTGAAATCAACTACAATGTCCTAGTCTTTCAAGACACCTGGCACAACTCAGGAACACCCTTACATCGATGAATGTTCTCCCATACCTCAAGAAAATGCGTTGGCACTCACCAGCCGCAGTCAAGCTGTCAAATTTCAGCCTACTCAAGTGCCAGCTTTTATCCAAATCAGACCATCGGAGTCGGTTTGTCCGGATACAAGATAAAAGTGGGAACCTCGCCAATAGTGTGCCAAAGCCATGGTTGCACTTTCCTCTGAGTCAGTGCTCTGCCCACAGCAACTCCGAAGCCACTGTGGATTTGGGACTAGTTTGGTGAAATTCTCTGGACCAAGGATTCAAGTCTACTGTGATAATCAGCGGTAATGATTACGAATATCAACAGAAACATGGAGGGCCTAAGAATATTGTGGCTAAGGCAGAATTCGAGGATACCATCTCGAATGATGATGTGGATACATTTACATCACGGTTCACATTGCGGACATGTTGACAGACCTTTGACAACAATTGCACTCTCCAAGCTACGTCTGTTGGCTGTATGGAGATGAACTCTCAGAGGGAGTAAGTTAAAGACCGAAAACGTGCGGGGATTTGCTGGTGAGTAATCACGGTGTCTTTGCTTCTTAACGAAGATTGGACCGAACATGAAGCTCGCGAAGGCCCACATATTCAAAGCGCACCGTTCGCTGAATCAACAGGCACGAGGGCAAACCCAGGAGGGAGAGCAACAAGTTGGCTTTGTCCGCCGACCTGCCGAAAGCCTCTACAATGGAGCTAATCCTAATGGACATGCACCAATCGCAGTCGTCTGTCCCCAATCTATGGCACATACGATGCACTGAGGCTTGACGCGAATCCGAAATCGCGTCAAGCAGTCTTTATGACAAGACAAGCGGTCACGCGCAGCCTCAAGGTCGATTCAGGTGACCAGCAATGTTCTACAGCGGCCGGCTTGCTGAATATGATGCTACTCAGAAAAAGGGTATGGATCAAGCATTATCGCCATGTGTACAGGATTGGCTGGATCAACCTAGCCGCTCATTCGGCAGGTTGGACGAGAAAAGCGAGTGCAAGAAATTACGCAAGTAATTACCAAGAGATGAACGCAAGAAAAGTGACCGAAGCGGCCACAAGACATCGACATTCAAATCACACCAATACAGGCCGACGGCTGGTCAAGACAGAAAGAGCATGGTGGTGGAGCCAAGGGTTATACTCCCTTATAAATTGACTTTCTATCCTATACTTCCTCATGGGAACTGCTCGACCCTTGCTCTTTCTGGACGTGCCCATCCCATCCTCTATTCATGCGTCTCCCGTCACAATTTCCTTGGGCGCATCATGGAATCTATATACCCTTTGGAGTGCATTTTCTTACGTACTTATGGAACTGTTCCCTTTCGAAGCGGGCCGGAAAGTCCGTAGCACTAAGCTCGCCTATTGGACGGCAATAGTGGGGTGCCGAAAATAACAATAAACTTCTTGCCGTGTCCAAAAGATCCTCGCTGTCGAAATTGTCCCAGTCAATCCTCGTGCTTGTTTGATCGGCCCGTCTCTGCACCGGAACATGGCCAACCAACTGGCCGTCCGGGACTACCGTCTTTATTAACTTCCGGATGTATGTTCGGACACTTGCGCTCATTGTGGGCCATTTTTAGACCTGAATAGGGGCAAGGTTCGTTTTTTTGGCATTGACTATGTAGACCGAGGATTTGTATCGAGTCTACGTCCATGGACCATATCATAATAGCTTATACCATACCATGGACCATATCATAATAGCTTAGACCAGAAGCGCCAGCCATAACCATGGACAGTTGTCAACAAGGGTATGCACGGATTCAATGTGTGCCACTTTGATCTCGATCTGTTGTCTCCCAAATTCTGTTTTAATCATGATTTGCTTTGACCCATCAGATTTCTTTCGCCCTTTCACAGTCGCAATTGCCGCTTTGTTATCACAGTAGGGGAAGCCTTCTGACCAGATCCATCTCACTCAAAAGATGCTTTTCCACAATGATTCTTGAGTTGTCGTGCAGAGAGCTACCAACTCAGAGTGCATTGTGGAAGTAGCAACTATGGTTTGCAATTTTGATCCACAGTACTGGTGAGGTTCAAATAACCATGTATCCTGTGACGGGCCGATGACGATGATCTGTGACGGGCCGATGGCGATGATCTGTGACGGGCCGATGACGATGATATGTGTCCGATCCATAGCTGGCATCAGAATAAGCATTGGCTTGAGTTGATTGTGTCCCGAAGTGAGTCCCAAGGCTGCCGTTTTGCTGACATAACGAAGAACCTTCTTTGCTGCCTTAGATGTTTCATCTCTGGCTAGATATCTTGAAAGCTTCAGAGTGATGAAGTTGGTGTCGAAGCGGACTGTATTAGCAGCAAAGAGAGTTTCCCAATGGATGGTACCCAGTTCTCAAAGTTCTTCATCTTGCTCAGTTGCACTTTTGCCAAACCCTTTTGGGGCACGCGTAGTATCTACTCGGGTCCCAATCAAGTCATAATTCAGCAAGAGCTTTTTAATGTATCGTTCAAGTGTAATTTTGGATAACCATACCCCACTTTAATATTAAATCCAAGGAATTTCCTGGCTTCTCCTAAATGCTTCACTTCGAAGGTCCTGCTCAACAGTTCCCTAGTTCTAGACACATCTTCGACACTATTCCCGATTACTAGTAGATCCACATAGAGAGGTATAGATGAGGGCCCACTTTCTGTAATAGTTAAGCTCCACTTTCTGTAATAGATGCAACTTTCATTGATACGCCGTTTGAAATTCTTTTTCTTGATGGTTCATTGTCACTTGGTTTAGTGGTGCATGCTTCAAGCAAGAAAAATGACAAATTCAATCAGAGGTTATATTCAATTACATCCTTTTCATTTAGTAAGCCCATCAACATGACCATTGTATACTTCTTTGGAGATGGACGAGTATTAGATAATTAGGAAATATTCAGAAGCAGGATACATCAAATGGTAAAAACTAGAAATGTTTCTCAGATATGCTGATGACTTCGTTATTTTTATAAATGGATCACTAAGTGAAACAATTGATTAAAAATGTTATATTTTTTGTAGTTGTTTTAACGTCAAGTACTTAAGAGAAGGTGTATTCGTTGATGATTCCTCAAACAACGGGGATCATCCAAGCTCGTATAGATAAAACTGGCCCGGGCCGCATGAGGCGTGGGGCCACGATGGCGCCATCTTTGCCAGGGATGGGGTGATGGGACATGGCGCTGGTGCCGTTTTCTTCTAGAGCCTCGGAGCCAGGCGGCCCAGGATTGGCCATGCCTTTTGTCCAGGTGAGGTACCGACGGTTTCCCTTGCAACCGCAAGTGGCAGGTTAATTATATGTCCAAGGGTAGCGCGCTACCCATGGTGGATCTAACAATACTTATAACTATCTAAATTAAATTTAATTTCAGTAAATATGTAAGATATTCTAACTTCTTAATAGAAAAATGATAATAACATGAATAATAGTTGTAACATTAAAAATTCACCTTATAACCTTGATAATGCTGTTTTAATACATTTCTACATGTGATCACAAACTTATTGGCACCAAAATAATCAAATAATAGCATGAATAATTTTTATGACATTGTAAATTCATCTTACAACTTTGATAATTCCTATATTGAATATGTTCATGTGAAGACAGATTCAGGTAGATCAAAATATTTAAATAAAACATGAATAATTTTTATGACATTAAAAGTTCAGCTTATAACTTTGATAATTGCTGTTATATTGAATTTGTACATACACCGATATCAAATTATTTAACTAATAAAATTTACCCTATAAATATTAATTACCCTTTTAATTTTATTATTAAACCTATATACTACTTTTATATATTATTTATTTTGTTAGATCCACCATGGGTAGCGCGCTACCCATGGATACCAAATTTACCTGCGACGTACGCTACAAGTGGACGCCAGGGTT